>PVJD01009315.1:0-64091 GCA_004026545.1 Mormoops blainvillei | reverse complement strand
TTTTTTTTTTTTTTAGATTTTATTTATTTATTTTTAGAGAGAGGGGAAGGGAGGGAGAAAGAGAGGAAGAGAAACATCAGTGTGTGGTCGCTTCTTGCACATCCCCTTCTGGGGACCTGGCCTGCAACCCAGGCATGTGCCTTGACTGGAAATCGAACCGGCAACCCTTTGGTTCGCAGGCCAGCACTCAATCCACTGAACCACACCAGCTAGGGCTGTATTGGAGCTCCTTAAATAACATGGGCTTACTTCACATTTTCAGGTTTCTGTTGCCAAAAGAAAGGGAGCAAGAAAGAGATTATCTCTAGACTTCTGGCAAAAGATTAGCCTGCCAGCAGGTTGAATGTTTTCTAACTTCTTTGGGCTTCTAGGTTTTTAAAAAATATCAGGTCATATTTTCAAACTCATTTTTACCTCCCTTCAACATTTAAGATCTCATTTATTTGGCCCTGTATGTACTTTACATTCCTCTGCCATTCCTCCATTATAGTTATTTTAGCAGAGGTGGGATTGTTGTTACCTGTTACTAATATTTTGGCTATGAGGCCCCCAGAACTTCTTTGTTAACTTGAAGAAGTTTCATATATTGAAAGATTCTACACATATATGACCTTATAACAGTCCGTAGGATTTATTGTCTTCCTCGCCTTTACAGATACAAGCTTCTCTCCTCTTTCATGAAAGCTATCCTGCCTTTCACTGCTCTGACATCTAGTTGCAGAAAATAAGTGTTCCTAAACACAGATTCCCATGGCAACATAACAGAAAGGTTATAGAACAAATGTTTATTTTGTTTAGATCTGCTGTCTGAGTAACTTTAGACCTTGAACATGTTAGGTCCTGTTACTTTGAATGATGTTGTTACAGATTTCCTTATTTTCCTGAAAACCTTCTCCCTGAGGCCTTGATGATATTGTCACTGAGCCTGTCACACGAAGGAAGGTATGTGAGTATGTGCGTCTCTTACTGCCAGTCTACCCACAAGTATGCTGTGGTTGCTTTTCCAACCTTATGATCCAGAGTGTGGGTAGGCATCATGGAGCACATGACCATAACAAAAAAAAAAAAAGGCTTACCAGTTGTCCCCTTTGTTTTCATAGATTAATTAATTCAGCATTGCCAGTGCCAGGCACTATATTAGGTGTTATGTTTATAAAGATTAAAAAACAAAAAAGCAGGAAGGGGTTCTGTTCTTGAAAGCTTCATTCTACAAGAGACGTTTATGTTGTTTCTTCTGATCGCTGTGGAAGTCCTCTTTTAGAAGTAGCTTTTTTTTTTCCGTACTTTTAAGAAAACTTAAATCGCCATCTCAAATCTACTGTTATATTTCTAATACTTCCCTTGAAATCTTTTAGGTTCTTCTGTGTATCTCTCGAATCTAATGACCTACTGGTCACTTTTTACATGGAGGGCAACTTTATGCAAGGATATGTGTTGGAAATCTGTGTCATCTGATGATTCATATCTAGAAAGTGATGACATCAGCGTGTGCCTACGAGAGGTCAGAACTTCTTCTTTTGATCTGCCAAGGGCTCAGGAAGGCTATGTCTTAGGGGAAGGAAGGGACTGGGAGGTATAAGGTCCCCTAAACCCTTAATCCAGCCCCATACTTCCACTAGAGGTAGTGTCTCTTCTGTAACAGTTTCTCTCTCAGAAATTAATCTTCCCCTAATCATGCCCTTCAACTGTTTTATGACATTCAGATTGAGGTGTCTGGCTTATGCAGATAGACATTGAACTCTTGTATTTTCTTATCCCTATCGTAGATATAACTTTATTCCCAGAAATAATTGCTTTATTCTTAATATCTCCAATAGCTATTTCTTTATTGCCTCTTCTGTCAAATCCTGCATCTAGGGCTTAGCTAACTTGAACCTTCTCATACTTAGACTTTTGAAAGTTTCTGCTTATGTTTTTTTCTCCAGGCTGCCAAATGCTGGTGAAAATCTTAGTTATCTTCCTAATTTGATATAATAAAATATGATTCCCTAATACTCTTAGTATTAAATTTAGTGAAATATTGATGTTGGTATCTTATATTGACATATTACTAATAATTTCCTCACCTGACATAAATTTCGCCTGCTTCATTTTCCAGTTCCTAGTTTGTGGTCTTAAGTGCCTTTATGCTTTGAAATGAACAATCTCAATTAATGATATTGATGCTAAAGGGAACAAAAGGGGGAAAATAGCTAATTAAGAGAACAGAAAGTGTTACGAGCATCTATCAAGCTGTGTCTACATTTCCTAGTGTACGTAGTCTTACCTAGGGCTACTCAATTTATCGACATTTTGGGTGGGATACATTTTTTTGTTGTGGCTGTCTAGTGTACTGCAGGATGTTTAACAATGTCCCTTGACCCTACCCACTAGATGCCAGTAGCAACCGTCAGTTGGTACAACCCAAAATATACCTGGACATTAACCCATGCCCCCTGAGATTCAAGTCAATATTTGAATCGATTGTCTGTGAATAAAAATGAGATCAGATAATTTGATTGTCTGTGAATAATAATGAGATCAGATAACCTGCAAAAAAGATAGAAACAGTGTACTTCCTGTGCATATTCCTTTTGAACTCATTTACCTACCTAATACAGCCTCCACAGTGGCCTTGTTCATACACTGTGTGTCCAAGTTTGTACTTCCAAACTTAATCTCAGGAATATCTCACCCTTTGGATTTCAAGTCTATTGAAATGTAATGTTTCATGATTTCTCTTGATTATTTTTCTACTGATTATTGAGGACAAAGCACTTAGAGACATGGCACTAACTACCCTAGGAATAGATTCATACTGTAAAATTGTATGGTTCAGCTTTAGATATGTAGAGTTCATAGCTGAAGAAAGCTTATCATTAGGTGAATGATAATGGTCATGAAAATTATAATCAGGAAATGAGCTAGTTACCTGAAGATTTCTAATTACTCTAGGTATTTAAGGCACCATAATTTTGAAAATTTGAAATATGTGTGTGTACACAAGGTCTGTCTGGAAAAAGTCCAACTGCTATTAATATAACAAGAATGTTTTGCACGATGTTGATATAACCTGGCAGCCAAGGAGAGTGGACTGGAATGTGCATGTGGGAACAGTGATGACTTCACTGTACTAGTCAGTGGGGGCAGTAGACACTGTTGAATGAGCATGTGCACTGTGTGGCCATCATGTTCAAAATGACTGAGCAAGTAGAGCAACGAATCTGCATCAAATTTTGCCTTAAGCTTGAACATTCCACTGTGAAAAGTATTTGGATGATTCGGAAGGCCTCAGTTATGGGCAACTGGTGAAGGGAAGCCTCATCATGACAGTGCATCCGCTCACACGTCACATCTCATGCAAAGCTATTTGGCAAAACATCAAATCACCCAGGGACTAAGCCCTCCTACAGCCCAGATTTGGCTCCTGGACTCGTGAAGCCCCGTGACTTCTGGATTTTCCCAAAACTAAAATCACCTTTGAAAGGGAAGAGATTTCAGACCATTGATGAGATTCAGGAAAATATCACAGGGCAGCTGATGGCAATTGGGAGAACTGTGTGAGGTCCCAAGGTGCCTACTTTGAAGGGAACTGAAGCGTCACTTTCCTATGTACAATATTTCTTGTATCTTGTGTCTTCTTCAATACATGTCTCTTTTTGATAGTACATGGCTGGATACCTTCTGGACAGACCTCATATATATTTATGTTTATGTTTTAGGCTTATGATAGGAAAGGAAATCTGTTGGTATACATCAGACAGTATTAAATGTTCACCAGAGTATAAAAGAAATAAACATAAAATGTTAATGAATTGTATATATAAGAAGGTATTGATGTGTATAGAGAGATGGGGGCATTAGGGGCTATTGTATTAATAGTTAGATAGTTTCATGGAGAGAGAGGATTTGAAGATTATTTTGAAGGATGGGCAGTATCTGGAGAGGAGGAAAGGGAACATTTTTAGGTTACCAGCAGAAACCGTAACTAAGAATTAGATTGGAGATGGACTGGGCTGAAGGAGGAATATCTCAGTTGGGCAAACCCAATGTTTTTTGTGGGGTTTTTTTTTTAGATTTTATTTATTTATTTTTCGAGAGAGGGGAAGGGAGGGAGAAAGAGGGAGAGAAACATCACTGTGTGGTTGCCTCTCATGCACTCCCAACTGGGGACCTGGCCCGCAACCCAGGCATGTGCCCTGACTGGGAATCGAACTGGCAACCCTTTAGTTCACAGGCCGGCACTCAATCCACTGAGCCATGCCAGCCAGGGCCCAGTTGTTCTTAATGAAGGGTGTTCTTCGGGGTCACTGTGGAGCTTTTAAACATATAGGTGCTTGGGTCCTACCCCCAGAAATTAAGAATTAGGTATGGGCCCTGACTGGGGTGGCTCAGTTGGTTGGGTGTTGTCCTGCAAAGTAAAAGGTTGCAAATTCTATCCCTGGTCAGGGCACATGCCTGGGTTGTTGGTTTGTTCCCGGGACAGGGAACATGTGGGAGACAACCGGTATTTTTCTCTCACACGATGTTTCTCTCCCTTTCTTTCTCCCTCCCTTCCCCTCACTCTAAAAATAAATAAATAAAATCTTACAAAGATTAGGTCTGGAATAGGGCTAAGGCAACTACATTTTTGTAGGCAACAAAATTTGTAACTGTTACAGTTTCTTGAGTTTAAAGTAGCAAGGACAAGTGTTCCTAAATTGGTCTGACTAGAGGTACAGAATGGATTGTGCTAAGCAAATGTGTTGCTTTGTAAAAAGTCTTCAGTAGTTTTTTTTATGTGTATCTGTTCATTCTGACTCCCCAGCTAGATTTCTCAGTTCCTTAAAGTCGGGAACTGTCTGCTTAAATATGTATTTATTAATCTTGCAGTATGTTCCAGGCACTGGGCTAGATTCGAAGCATAAACTGTAGCTTCTGCTCTTCCTCACAGTCTAAATTGGGAAACAAATATATAAAGGAATAGTTTTTTTCTACATTATATTGCTGATTTTAGTAGTTCTTAGATCTTATCTAATATTTGCTGAATAACTATTCATATTAACTTATAGAAACTATATTTTAATTATGCTTAGCATGACAACAAATGATCGAAGATTTAGACCTTCAATTATGTTTTAATAATCTGCCCTATGTTAGTGTTATTTCAGGGATATACTCAACCTCAAATTTGAAATTAAGAGATCTAAAAATAGATATTGAGACTTGACTATGTGATAAGCCCCATGCATGTTCATTTCAACTTGGAATATTTAAAATAACCAGCTTTATATAGTTCATAATACTCACAAAATTATCTTGAGCCTCAAAACAGCAGCTTGAGGTAAGCAGGGCTTGTCATAACCACCATTTCATTGATTTGGAAACAGGCTCATAGGAGTTTTGGCCAAGATCACCTGCTAGGAAGTGCCAGAACCAAAACTAGAACACAAGTCTTTTCCCTACTAGTTTACTTTTCTTTTTACCGGACTGTATGCATTTATACTTAGTAGAATTTTTCGAGATCAGCTCATCAAAATACTGCAAACAGAGACCATTCACTAGGATGCAAAAATAGCTTTGTTAAATGGAATTTCAGTGATTTTTCTAGAGCACTAATAAGATTTTATCTAGTATTCCCCAAAGTAAATCAGCTGTCTTGAAAATTCCAGTGTTTTGATTTTAAAAAAACCAACTTGCTTTTGAGTGAACACACAATATTGTGTGCAGATGAAGTATTATAGAATTGTATACGTGAAACCTATATAGTTTTGTTAACCAATGTCACCTCAATAAATCTAATTTAAGAAAGAAAAATATCAAGTTGCAAAGTATAATGATTTAGAAATATGGCCATAAATTATTTGATACTGCTCCCTTCAAGAGGTGGAGCTTAATTCTCCTCCCCTTGAGTGAAGATTGTACTTAGTAACTCACTTCTCTAATGTATAGAATGTGGCAGGAATGATGGAGTGTAAGTGCTCAGGTAGGTCATAGAAGACATTGTGGCCTCTGTCTTGAGCTTTCTCTGAGATCAGTTGCTCTAGGGCAGTTTCTCAACCTAAGTATTATTGATGTTTTGGGCCAGATAATTCTTTGTCGTGAAGGATGTTTAGCAATATCTGGCCTCTACCCACTAGATGTCAGCACCCCGAACCCCAAACACACACATACCCATTGTGACTGGTAAGAGTGTTTGACTTTGTAAAATGTCCCCTAGGGTGGGTGGTACAGTTTCCCTCTGCTGAGAACCACTACTTTAGGGGAAGCCAGCTGCTGTGTTGACAAGACACTGAAGCAGCCCTAGGGAGAGGCCCCCCGTGTGGAGAGCTCAGGCCTGTCAGCTCCAGGTGAGTGAGCCATTTTAGAAGTGGATCCTCCAGCCTCAGGCAAGCCTTCGGATGACTGTAGCTTTGGCCAGCATCTTGACTGCAGCCTCACGAGAGACCGTGAGCCAGAAACAGCTAAGCTGCTCCCAAATTCCTGAGTCACAAAAACTGTGAGATGATAAATCCTGTTTAAGACATGAAATTTGGCAGTAATTTATTATCCTGCATTAGATAACTAATACACTGAGTATTGCTGCAAAAAATATGTACATGTCATAAGATGGAGACTCACAGACTGAGCAAAACCCCAAAGTTGTTAAAGACACATTAATGCCTGTTATATACTTCTATAGTCATGTTCATAGCCTATATTTGTAGGGTGCTTTTCTGGACATGAAGCTTATAAACACTGTTACTGTAAAAGCCTTTTCATTGTAGCAGCAGAGCAAAGTTGATTGATGGTAATATTAAATAGTTATGATGTAATATATAGTTTATTTAATGTTTCAGATTTGCTTGAAAGGAGTTAAAATTTATGATAACTTCAAAAACATTTGTTACTGAAATTTTCAAACATACAAAAGTAAAGAAGATGTACTGATGGTGACAGCATTCTAATGAGGATTTGGAAAATAATCTGTTTTAAAAGAAAAAAATAATCTATATGTAATATTTTTGCAATCACTATGGGATAACCATTGTTCTTGATGCAGATCTATCACTTCACATTTGCAGTCAAAGAAATATGTCAGCTGACCAGCTTCAATGAAGAAATATAAAATCATTGTATTTTCAAATGGAACTTGCAGCAATGAAGATGAAGTGCATTTTACGTTTTAATGCAAATTGTTTTGGATTTTTGGATTGTGTCAAAGTAAATTTCTACATTGTTTGATTGTTAGTTTTCATCAGCTCAGTAAAAATTGAAGCAGTTGTGAAAAACATTTTTGCTCTAGTAGTTTAGAAGCTTTTGCAGCAGGAATTGGACTAGATCAGGAATGGCAAGTATGTAGCGTGTGTGTTGCCATTCACTGAGTCCCTGTCCCATGGCTAAAGTCCCTAAGAAATCCTATCACAAGTATATTTTCCTATCTGAGTAAGATTTCATGAAAATAATTAATTTGCATAAAAGTTCTTGTGAACTGTAAGTTCTGCAAGGCAAGGCAAGTGATCAATTAAATGATTTTTTTTTTAATTTGGGCTGTTTTAAGCCTCTTTGAGAAGAAATTTTAGAAACTGAAAAGCTGGGGATTGATCACACTGCACATCTTGTAATAATTATATTAATACCATCTGATGTTCTCCTTGTTGATATGAAAGTGATATTGTAAGAGACTAAATTCCATTTAAAAATACTATATATAGTGCAGATAGTCAAATAATTTTGTGATTATTTTTTTAATATCAAAATGTTTTGTAAACATTAAAACAAGGTATTTGAGAACTAGTGATGACATTAAAAGAAAGCTTACACTATTTCAAATGTTTCAAGTTTTTAAAGTCAATTTTAAATCCCTTTCTACTCTGAAGAATTTTTTTTTTTTGAGATTCCTAAATAAAAACTTGAGCTCTAGCTTTTGCATAAAGTTGCCATTATTTTAATGTTATTTCCAAATGGAGGGGCAGAGCATAGCATCAAAACTACAGTGATACCGAGAGGGAAAGTAAGTTTCTGAAGTAGAGAGATATATGTACCAAAAAATATTTCCAGTATGGTATTTATTGAAATTTGTATCATGTGTTACAGATAAAGAGAAAGTACCAAGTTAGTAGCCTGAATTAGTTATTTATAAGGCACATTTTGAAGGCTGTTACTAACTTGAACTCAGTTGGAAGAAAGCCTGAAGTTGTATGATCTGTAGAAGAGTAAATATTTCCATTAATGTGGTTTGTTTTTTTTTGTTAACCATTATTGAGGGCTCACTTTTCCTTATTAACATCATTTAGAGATTAGAAAATCACCTATAACCATGGAAAGAAATTGTAAAATTATTTATGATCCCCACAAATTACTCAGAGACTTGCCAGGTGATTGCTCTTTCTTCATTCTTTTGGGGAAAATCCAAATTGTGTTTTGAAGAAAATCCTGGTGCAGTCATGTATACTTTCAGGCTTTGTGGACACGGGCACTTGTCCAGGTTAGTCAGCATAATCACCTTTTTAAGAGGTTGTCTCCCTCTACCTGCCAACTCAGTTGACTGTCAAAGCATATTGATCTGGCTTTATCTTGCAACAGAGCAGATCTGCAGGTCAGGTGCCCGTCATGGAACGTGAGAACAAAGTCCTGTCTATACCTATCAAAAGCTTGGTTGATGGAAATCATCTTGGAGGATTGCCTAAGGAATATGGAGTTTATTATCTATTTCTCTAAACACACGTAAGATTTCCTCTTGGATTAAGTCTGCCAGAGCAGCATGCCATGCTGTTTCATACTCTTCTTCCTCCTCTGCTGATAATGAACTATATTTTAGCTTTGTGAAAGTCTCCACTGATGGATGCTCTAAGAACAGAACCACCTGAAACACACTTATACAGTGTTTGTGTAAGGATGTTGATAGGACATTTTTGCCACATTATGTGTCTCCTTTATAAACATACACAGGAGGGACCTTTCTCTGGTTTTATTACAGGAGTAATTATGCCTCTCTCCAGTTCTCCTGAGTACCTGGTTTGTTTTTGTTAAATGGTTCCTGTGACACATGTCTTAACTAGTGCTGTTTTCTCGTGATGGCTTTAGTGGACTAGGAGCCAAATTTGAGGCCCATCTCTAACCGTATTTTTAAGAAAGGTCCTCCTGATAAACGTTTCATGTTAACCTTACCCATATTGAATTTCTTATTTATCTTATTTTCCCTTAATCACTTATTATTGTGTCAAGTTGTAGATATATACTTCCCAGCTGCTTTAAATCCATTGTGGAATAAAGCAGGGTGGTATGTGTAAATAAATTTAGAAGTTAAAATTGTATTAGGCTGTATTAAGAATGTAGTAAGCCTTCTCCCCCCAGCCCCAGTTGCAGGGGAGGCAAGTGTGAATGTGTAACAAAACAATTTCCTTAATGAATATTATTATGTCTTCGGCACTGCTTTCATGATCAGCAGTAGATGTGTGACAGTGACATCTTGATATTATAATAACTGCTTTTAATGAATTTTATATTTGTTCCTTTATTTTGTTAAACCACATCAATAATATTTTAAAAATGTGAATTAACTGTAAATTTGGAAGACCTCATGTGGATTTACATTTAGGGGACAAACTTATTAAGCAGTGTATCCTATCATGAATTTTAGTTTGGAGAATCTGATCATCATAAAGATAATTCCATTTTAATGTGTTGTTTATGAAAACAAGGTTTTATTTGTAGTTGTAGTTTTTAAAATGTGATTTAAGAGGAATCTTCCCAACTGGTAATACTAGTAAGTGAATCATTATAATAAAGGTAAAACTAAAAGATGGTCCTAGGGTTGTCCTCATCCTGAAAAAAGAGCGAGCATTGAAATTAGACAGATTTGGGTTTGAATCTCACTGCATGTGAGCTTTATGACCTTGGGTGAGCTGTTAATGTTTCTGACCATTAGTTTCTTATTTTGGAAAGTAAATATAACTATATCTCATAAAATTATTAATGTAAATGTTAAACATTGCCCAAGTAACATTTGGCATTATCAGGTATTCGGTAAGTTTGAATTCCTTCTCAATTAGTTTCTTACCCTTTAATTGATTTTATCAGGTGATTTTTTTAATTATTAGGAATTTCTGCTTTGAGATAATTACAGTGTTCATTTTAGATAAGATATGTGATTTCTCCCCTCTCCAGATACTGCTTCGATCGGTGATAGAACAGGAGGCTCATTCAGAGCAATTAATTGCTTAAAGAGGTGGGGGCAGGAATGGATTGTATATCCCTTGCTTTAGCATCTTTTGATACAGCGATTACTAATTAATAAGTAGAGAGCAGTTCTCTTTTGTAAGTAAAATGTGTTTTAAAAAGTGGGAGAGCGTGTCCTTTGAAATAAAAATTATTCATCTGAGGAAATCATGCAATTATGGAAGAAGAGGTGTGAATTAAGATAGCCATTGTATTCTCCGCATGTGTGTGTGTGCGTGTGAATGGAATGGTTATAATACTCACCAGTAAGAATCATTGAGTAGATTGTGTCACAGATGTTTAATGACATTATTGTTAATGATTGTTTAGTAAAATGGAAAATGCTTATGACTGAAGGATACAAATTATTTATATAAGGATGGACAAAAGAAGGTTTACAGTTGTGAGTACACAAAATAGTTTATTCTTGTATTATTTATTTGTATTACAACTGTAAACCTGCTTTTGTCAGCCCTGTATTAAGAGTATAGCCATCTAAGTATCGTCTGAAGGGAATATTAAAGTTTGAGTATCTCTTTTGTTTTAGAGTAAAAGAACAACACATATTACTTGTGCTTTTAATTTTACTAATGCCCTTATTAAAAGATATAAGCTCATTTTTTTTTAAATCAGAAGATGGAGAAATATAAAAAGCAAAAATGTTGAAAGTCTGAGTATATTAGACATTTTTTCCCTGCATATTTATATACGCATGTATGAGTATACATTTTTCCTCCCACAGAAAGGATCGTTCTTCTGAGTCTTGCTTTCTTCCCCATCGATAATATAACATGTACCTATTAGTATGTGGAGATTCTTGTTAATGGTTGTAATGCATGGTACATGAGAATGTACCATAATTTAAACTCTCCTCTATTGGATGTCAAGATAGTTTTTGGTTTTGTTTTGTGAACAGGCTGCAAGGAAAATTTATATATTTTTAACCTAATTTATATATTTTATCCTCACTGGAGGGACATGCATATTGACTTTAGAGAGAGGGGAAGGGAGAGAGAGAGAGGGGGAGAGAAACATCCATGTGAGAAACATTGATCAGTTGCCTCTTGTATGCTCCTCAACTGGAGATCAAACCTGCGCCACCCTAGGCATGTGTCCTCACTGGGAATTGAACCTGCAACCTTTTGGTTTATGGGCTGACGCTCCAGCCAACTGAGCCACACTGGCCATGGCCCAGTATAAATATTTTCGAGCCCATCTTTTTTTAAAGTGGTCAACTGTCTGTATATACTTGCAGTATATCATTAAGCATTTTTTGCTTTTGTGTGTTTCATCATCCCAGTTAGATGATAAGTTCTACGATATTAGGTATTATGTTTAAAGTTCCTTTTGTATCCACGAGGAATCTCATGAAGAAATATTTCAGTAAATATTTAGGAAGTGATGTTGGTATTTGTGAGGTAACACATCATTAATTCCTTCAGTGTTTTACTTTCACAGGGAGTAGTAGAACTTCAGGGATTGAAAACTTAATAAAGTATCTACAGTGAAATTTATTTCTTATGAAATACTTTTCATTAATACTCAGGATCCTGAGTTCAGTGTAAGATAACTTCTTCCTTATGAAATGCAATTAATTGTAGTAGGAAGCATTTTTCCAAAGAAAAAGAAGCAGAGTCCCTGCAATTAGGATATATTTTAAATGGACTGAACTCTGCTTAGCAAAGTTGAGCTTGATTTCCATTATGGTATAATGGCTAAGAGTTCATGCTTCAAACATGCCACTTGGATTTGATCTTCAGCTCTCCCAATTTTCTGTCTCCTGGGTGCATTACTTAACCTCTTGGAGCCTCAGTTCTCTCATATGTAAAATAGATATAATAATAATGCCTTCTCATAAAGTTGTGATAATTAAAGATGTTTATTCATGTAAAGATCTAAAAACAGTGACTAATAATATAAGCAGTCAATAAATGTAAATTTTTAACATTAATATGAATTTCTTTTTAGATGCTATTGAATTTATATAAATTGAGAATCAAATGAAAAGTTAAAGTTTTACCTTTCATATTTGAGATAGCTATTGTTATGAAATACTCTTTTATACTTTCATTAAGTATTTATTGAGAATGTACCACATGCCAGGCATTAGGCCAAGTCTCATGTCATATAATACTGACACCTCCAGCTCTTGGGATGCTTAGGATGAGTGGGGAAAGGTGCACATTAGTAATGTCTAATACTAGGCTCTGCAGTGGGCTGGCCCTTTGCCAAATGTACTTCAAAACTTATCACATTTGATCCTAACAAACACCTTACAGATTAGATATAAACATTATCTTCATTTTATATATGAGGCTGAGAGAATTTAATTAACTTTCTCAAGATTATATAACTACTAAGTGGCAGAATGAATTAAAATCCAGATACTGTAATATTAAAAATCCAGCCCTTATTTAACTACTCTGCTGGATTGTAAATAAATATGTAGTAATAAATTGTCATTGGGGTCTGTAGGGTACTGATTAATCCTAGCCTGCCCTTTGATTAGTAGATACAGAAGTCAAATAGAGATTGAAATATGTCTTTTATTACTGTAAAGCTGGCATGGAGAACACCTGCTGACGGCTTGGACGCGTAGCTCGGGCGGGCTTCTTATTTTTTCCCCACTGCATGGAATTTACATGCCAAGTCACAGGCAGCTCAGCTAGAAACCTGACGACACTCCTTGCTCTAGGAAGCCCCAGCAGGCTTACCCGGGGAGGAAAGCAGAAGGCGCTTAGCCAGGAAACCTCTGAGGTGAAGAGTCGAAGGGAATCGGTGACAGGAGCAATGGCCGTCTTTTCAGTCTCAACAGAGTGAGTTTAGGGAAGAGTGTACATTTACCTGGTACTTCCAAGAAGGAAGAAGTTACTGTTTCATGCGTTTAAGGGAACATGGGGAGTAGAAGGGAATGCCTCTCCCTTTATGTGAGATAAGGTAGGAAGAAGTAGTCAGGGTGTCGTGACAGAGGGTAACTGCTTGGGACCTCTTAGATACATCTCTGAAGGGATGACTCTGCCAGCCTGTGCTTCAAGGAGAAGGATTCAGCTGTGGGGCGGGGTGGAGGTGCAGAGGTGTGGAGAGAAGAGCATTTCAGGGACCAGGATCTGCCTGCCTACAGAGTGGAAGGAACTGACAGTTCATGTTCAGAGCACGGAGTGTCTGAGGGGAAGGGATGACTAGCACAGGAGCAGGGTGGGATGGTCATCGGTGGTCACATCACCTGAGCTTTGTTGGCTGATAGGAAAATTCCATTTTATTTTATATGGCAAGGAAGTTCTTTGAAAGATTGGAAACAGGGGAGTGGTGTCATCTAAGTTGTATTTTGAAAAGATTGTTTTGGATATTTGTGGAGAGTATATAAGAAGGGAGCAAAACAGGAGGGAGACCAATCAGTATAAGGAGGCAGGTGGGTGATAAGGATGACTTGGACTGGTATGGAAGCAGTGAATTGAAGAGAAGTTGAATTAGAGATGCATTTTGGAGATGGAAACCATAAGACTTGCTGAGACGTTGCATGAGGGAGGGGGCAGGAGACTAGAGGAAAGAGAGAAGTCACGGATGGCATTGGAATGTCTGGCTTGAGCAACTGGATGAAAAGTGCATTTGTTGAGATAAAGGAGATGGAGAGAAATAGTTCTGGGTGTTTAGACCGTGGCGAAGTTTAAGGTGCTTATGTATTTTTATATGGAGATGTCAGGTAGGCAGTGAGGCTCAGAGGAGATTTCAGTGAGAGACATAGATTTGGCAGTTTTCAACATATAGATGGCATTTAATTTAAAGTTATGGATAGAAAAGAGATCTCTAGAAGGAGGATGTGGGAGAGGGAAGAGAAGAGGGCCCAGTATGTACTGATGTGAGCTCCAGGATGGAGAGTGTTTAGAGAAAGGGGAGGTGGTAACCATGTCCTTTGCTAATCCAGAAAAGTGGCCATTGGATTTGGTAACAGAGGTCATTGAGGACACTGGAAGAGCAGTGTAGGAGATTGAGGAAAGGGTAGGAACTGAGGAAATGTGTAGATCTGTGCTTCTCAAACTTTTAAGATTTGTATGAGTTACCTGGGGATCTTGTCAAAATGTATATTCTACTCCAGGGCCTGAGATTCCTCATTTCTAAGAGCACCTAGATAATACCAGTGCTGCCGGCCCATGGAATAGTGGTTCTCAAATTCCAGAGTGTGTTAAAATTATATGGAGGGCTTGATAAAATACAGGTTACTGGACCCACTTCAGATTTTCTGAGGTCTATGGTGGCACCTGAGAATTTGCATTTCTTATAACCTCCTAGGTGACACTAAATCTACTGGTCTAGAAACCACACTTTGAGAACCACTGGAAAATTTTAACTGTGATGGGAAGCTGTCAAAGGAGACTTTTCATTTGTTTGTTGAGGATAGGAAATAACTAGAGCATACTTATTCTGATGAAAATGATCCCTTAGATAGGGAGAAACTGGTGATGTAAGAGAGAAAGGGAGCAAAGGAGTGAAGTCCTGAAAAGATGAGGGAGGAGGGCTCTGAAGCATGTGTTGAAGTCTTGGGTTTTTATAAGGAAGGGCATGCACCCTTAGTTACAGCAATAGAGAAAGCGGAAACATGGGTCCAGTGCAGATAGGTTTGTAGATTTAGTGGTAGGTAGGTGGAGCTGCCCTTCGATGGTTTCTGTTTTCTCAGTGAAGGCATGGGATGGCTACTCCTGAAGAAGGAGGGTGAGCAGGAGGTTTGAGGAGAGAGACTGTGTCAAATGATGACTTTGAGTAGGAAAATCAACTTTTAAGGGGTGGGGGAAATGGCAGTATTGAGAGACTTATTTGAGATTAAGGTCAGAAATTAACAGCAGAACCAGCCCTAGCTGCTGTGACTCAGTTGGTTGGGCAATGTTCCACGAAGCAAAAGGTCGCCAGTTTGATTCCCCATCAGGGCACATGCCTGGGTTGTGGGTTCGGTTCTCAGTCAGGGTGCGTATGAGAGGCAACCAATCAATGTTTCTCTCCCTCTCTCTCCCTCCTTTCCCCTCTCTCTAAAAATAAATAAAGTCTTTTTTTTTTTTTTTAAAGAGTGGAACCAGTCTGTATGATCATGCTCTTTCTTCCCTCTTCAGCCATAATTAGTGTTTGGATTGAGACATGGAGAATTAAATAGTTGAGATCTCCCAGAGCTAGACTTTATCTAGGTGAGTATGTTGAAGAGAGAGGTGCAAAAGAGAGATACAATGGAAGTTAGACCTATAGTGTAAGCCAGGCAAAAAAGGGAGATGAAGACAGGAGAGGGCTGCAGGGTAGAAATGAACAATGATGAGGATGTCAGTGAATTATCATAGGGTACAAGTAAATGAAAACTAAAAGGCATAGGTTCATGATGGAAAAAAGTGCTGGCATTTGAAATTTTGTAGGCAAAATTGCTGGTGACAGAGGTCCAGAGTGCGACCAGAAAGGTGGCTGAATGAGGTGGAATTTCCTGGAGAGGTCAGGAAACTGAGAGGCCAGGATGTGGGATGTGCCCTCCACCTGGGTGTTGAAGTTGCCAAGAATGATGGCAGAGTTGGGAGTGGAGAGAAACTTTGAGATAGGAACTAACTTTTAGATGAATGATGGAAAATTCCCAGTCAGTGGATAACAGTAGCAGAGAGGGAGGGAAGATTGTGACAGGGACTTTGATAAAATAAAGGGAGAGTTATAGTCTGGAAGTGGTAATGTTTGGCAAGGTGGACAAGCATTGAGGTACCTGGGATATGAGGGAAAGAATGCCTTCTAGGTGCCAGGCTGTAGGAGAACTAGTGTCTTCAAGGTACCGCTTAGTTTCAATTAAAGCAAAGAGACGGAGGGCAGGTTTGGAAAAGGGGTTGAACTTGTACAAGAGATTGGGAGTTGAAGAGCAAGGGCATACATAGTGTAAGGATTTGGGAGTGAAGGTGGGAAACTTCTGGAGTCAGTCTAGAGTCATAATGGAAAGAGTTTGGTGAAAATAGATGACTTGAAAGTCTTAGATGACCATTAGGGGCTGTCATAAACTGGAGGATGAGGCATGATAGGATTAGCTGATTCTCTAACAATAATAAAATAACATGCATACACATACAAGTTTGTTGAGGCAGTTGTCCTACATGATCAGCCTCTGCCTGTGTCTCTGACTTCGTTCTCTTTACTCCACTGGCCCCATGTTTTTGCACACACACCATGTCTGTCTGTCTGTCTCTCTCTGCCACTGCAGGATGCCGTAGTTTTTCTCCCTTTCTTTTCCCCTTTGTACTCGCTCTTCTGAGAGGTAGCATAGCAATGTGGTTAATAGCATGAGCTCTGGATCCAGACTTCTGCTCTGCTACTTTGTAGCCTTGTGATGGTGGGCAAGTTAATTAACCTTTCTGTGCTTCAGTTTCCTCATTTGTAATGGGGGAATGGTAACAGTACTTACTTCATTGGGGTGTTGGGGATTAAAATAGTTAATTTTTAAAATTAATGTAAAAAACTTAGAACAGTTCCTCCTATGCAGTAAAGACTCAAGTGTTAATATTTTTTCCTAATGCTTAAAGCTCTTTTTCCCTATTTCTTTACACGACTGCTACTTTCTCATCATTCAGTTAGCTCGACTCAAATGTACTTCCTCAGACATCCTAGATAAAGTGACACCAATGGTGCTTTTATTTTTTTACTCTTCATCCTATTATATTGTTTTATTTACTCCTATCATTCATCACTATATGGAATTATTTTTTTATTCTGCTCTTCCCCTTGTCCCCTGAAGGCAGGGATTTGCTGACTGTTCCCTACTCTATCTCAGCTTCCAAAAAGTGTCAGGTACTTTATAGGTGCTCAAGAAATTTTTGTACGAAATTGTCCTGAAAACATGGTGGTTTCCAAGGCCTCTACTCTGATCAGGCAGCATATGGTGGCAAAGTGACATTGAGACTTAGGTGGAGAAGACAGGTGAAATCTAGCTCCTTGTCCATCAGTCTGTTGACTCATGTAGATCAGGTGGCCTCCTTTTTCGTCATTGGGACAGACATTCATTTCTAAATTTGGCTGCTTTTCAGTTACAACCATAGAGTTGAGTAGTTGTGACGAGACCCTAAGCCTCACTAAGTCTAAAATATTTACTGTATGGCCTGTCACAGAAAAGTTTGCTGACCTCTGATTTAGATGCATTGAAAAAAAAAGACTAGAAGGAAACACCAGAAATAATAATGGAAGATTTATTTGGATAACGGGATTATAGGACATTTTAGTTTTTATCTTTATACTTTTTTTGGTATTGTATTACAGACCCATTTAATTTGAAAATGAAATAGCCTTGTAAATGCTAATTTTGAAGTATTTAGAGCACATTTAATGATGATTTTTCCCCCCTTAGTGCTGCTTTTGACACAAAAACTGGGTTACGTGTGGCGGTGAAGAAGCTCTCCAGACCATTTCAGTCCATCATCCATGCCAAAAGGACCTACAGAGAACTGCGCTTGCTTAAACATATGAAACATGAAAATGTAAGTTCTTCATTCAAGGAAGAATGAATTCTGCTCTTGAACAGACTAGAAAAAATAGTTTTAAGTACTACAATGGAAATACATTAGAGTGTATCAGACTTTGGACTATGCTACTTATATTGGGGTTTTAGTGGCCACTGTATTATGTAAGGTAGCCACTCAAAGCCTTGGGATGAAATTGGTGCATTTTCCTGGAGTTTGAATTTTACTCAAAGATTTTTAGAGGGACAGTATTAAAAATTGTAATGAGAAAGGATATATTATGAGGTATAACAATTTTTAAGAGAAAATATTACAAAGATATTTTGTATTCTTTACCTGATTTACTTAAGACTATCTTACCAGAATTTGAGAGTCTGTGGCTCTTTTGTGTTATGGGTTATTTCAATGGGGAAGTTTGAGGAAGAGTACCTTGGGCTTACTGATAGTTTTATCAGAGATGGCTATTATTTTATGCATAATTTAATACTATAATTTTTCTTTTTTGATCTGCAAAAATAGCTTTACCAAATTTAAGTATTTTAATAAATGTGACAGATATTGTTTAAATTAAATAACTTTTACTTTCCTATTAATTTGGAAATTTGAGAACAATACCATCATGCAAAGGGGTGCTTAAAAGCTCTAATGTGGTAAATAAGTGGGTACAATTGGAATATTTACTCATTGTATTTCAAAATCAAGTTAAAAAGAATTTATATGATTGCTATATGAAAGGAACTATAAATTTTGTAGCACTGTAGAAACAATGACCATAGAGGTTTCTGTTTTCTTTTTTTTTTAATTTTTCTTTGAGCCCTGGCTGGCATGGCTTAGCAGATTGAGCACCAGTTTGTGAACCAAAAGGTTGCTGGTTCGGTGCCCGGTCAGGGCACATGCCTGGGTTGTGGGCCAGGTCTCAGGTTGCGTGCATGTGAAAGGCAACTGAACGGTGTTACCCTTCCCTTTCTCTCTCTCTTCCACTCTCTCTAAAAATAAATGAATAAAACCTTAAAAATTTTTTTAAATTGATTTGAGAGAGAGATTTGTTATTCCACTTATTTATGCATTCATTGGTCACCTCTTGTATGCACCCTGACTGGGGATCGAACCTACAACCTTGGCGTATCAGGATGATCCTCTAACCAACTGAGCTACCCAGCTAGGGCCAACCACAGAAATTTTAGAGTCATTTGACCCTATTGATTGTTATTGTATAGAAAAAATTTCAAAATCTAAATTTATTACTTGTCTATTCAAACTTTTTATATTAATAATTGAACTTTTTTGTCCATAATAACAGAAAAGTAACAGATAAGCGATACTTTATTAATATACATTTGTCTCACAAAGTATAAATTTCTTCTAAATTGAGAGTATTGAGACTTAAATTTGGAATTGGATTGTGGATGCTGTTACAATCACAGCCGCAGCTTCCTGTTTATTTTCATGGTTTATTTTAACTGCAAAATATTGAGAAAATCCTGTTTTCTACAAGTAACCTTATTCCTAGGTGTAATTTTATATGAACATCAATGTGTAAACCTGAGTTTTTAAAAATGTCAGTGCAGAGCTGCAGCCTTTCTAATCAGCGACATGTTTATGAGAAAGTGAGATTGTGGGAAAAGCTGCCAAGAGAAGCTTGCTTCCAAGATCTGCATAAAATCAAGGTGGCCTGGTAGCTTAAATGATAAGTTTACATTTGGTTTTCAACATAGTTGAATGTGTATGCTGATTTTCATTGCACATTAATAAATGTGTTAGAGACATTGTCATAGCTTTTTAAATATAAAGAACACTTTGAGCCCTGGCTGGTGTGACTCAGTGGAGTGAGTGCTGACCTGCAAACCAAAGGGTTGTTGGTTTGATCCCCAATCAGGGCACATGCCTGGGTTGTGGGTCAGGTCCCCAGTAGGGGGTGTGTGAGAGGCAACCACACATTGATGTCTCTCTCCCTCTCTCCCTCCCTTCCCCTCTCTCTAAAAATAAATAAATAAAATCTTAAAAAAAAAAAAGAGTACTTTGAAAATGGAATGCAAGCTAAACATAGAACCCCAAGAGACCTCCAGGAGGCCCCGGGATCCCACTGATGTTGCCCACGCTAGTTTAAGAACATCTGGTTTACCAGCACTATACTTTATTGTTTTGCTTTTCTTTGTAAACAAATTGAGCCAGTGTTTGAGGCACAAATTATTTTGGGTTATCTGAATCCATGCATTTGCTCTTTTAGTGATCCTAAGCAACAACCTTATGTAGTTTTTATGCCTTGATTTTCCGTAATGGGATAATTTTAGGTGTATCTTATTTGACATTGGGCTGGCTACATTTGGGCTATTTTGTATTTGTAGAAATGAGAAGGTCACAGTGATGGATACAATTTTTTCTAATTTAGGAAAGGCTACAAGACTCATTTTAAAAAGAGGGCTGACAGTATTAGAAAAATAAGGTTTAATTTACATATATTGTTTCATAAGCAACTTAATTGCAGTCCATCATTTTTATATTAAGATATTTAGATTTTTAGTAGTATCAGTGCAAAGGGTCACCTATATTTAGATATTGGTGATTTGTTGTGTGAACAAAAGAAGGCACATGGCAGAATGTTTCATAGTTATCTATTGTCTTGGCAAATATTTGAAGGGGGAATGGGAAGGGACCAACAGATGCTGATATAATATAGACAAATTTGTGAATTTCAGCGTAGTCTACAAACAGTTGTTAGGTGCTTACAATGTAAAATAGTTTTACCTAGTAAAGAACCAAGACTGCAAAGTAAGCTTATCTGAGGATTTTAAAAGGAATTCTTCTCTTTTACCTTCTCCTTCCTCTTTCTTTTTTTAAAAGTGACTATTTTGGGCTACCATCTAATTTTTAGGTAGCCGCCTGGCCTCCAAAGGCAATAGCAGTAGCAACAGCTTAACACTCTTTAAAATTTTAAGTAAATATTGGTAACAAAAAGAATGTTTAGGCACCAGAATGCTCATGTGATCTTTTACACAGAAATGTTTCTGACCCACAATTCTTATTCCACAATTCTTAGTTCATGTTATTTCTTTCATGATAAGGAATGGCAGGTATACATTTATCAGATGAGTGACAGGAGCTAGGTGATGTTTTCTGTGACTGTAAGAGTTACTCTGAACAAAGTTAGCTGCCTCATTCTTGATTGAACTTGCAACCTTGATCTCATTAACACCGGCTCTAAGGAAAGATTAAAGGGAAGCAACCTGCCAGCTGCATCCTTTTCCTGCCTGAGTAGGTACGACAGTACGAAGACCGCCCAGTTAAGGACTTGGAGGTCTGCACATTTTGAAATGTATTCTCTAAAAATTTGATTCCTGGGCTACTTTTAGGTGTCATATAATGGGAGAATGAGTAAGAAAATAAGCCAAAATATGACTTGAATTAAAAGGAAAATTTCATTTAAGAAAAGAGTAGATTATGGAATATTTCTAAAACGTTTGCTAGATCTATTTTAATTCCGGGAAACATTTTTTTACAGAATTTTTCTTATGATTAACACTCCATAAATATGATTAATAGAGAAGGGATATTTTGTAAAAGCCCACAAAAAATTAAAAATATTTTGATGTAACGTGGGTAGTTTAAATCTCACGAAGTGGCGTCATTTAAGAAAATTAAAATTTTCTTTTTTTTTCCAAATTAATTGTACTTCTTGCAACCATGCTTTTAAGTTATTTGAATAACTTAGTTTAGCTTTATATTTCAAATTTTGTTACTGGAAATAGCAGCTGCAAAAAGTTTGTTTCTGTGATTTATATTTTGTAATTCTTTACAAAATTCTTAAGGGTGTGATTGCCACTAATCTCAGAGGAGATACCTTTCTTTCGTTTATTTAACAAATATTCATTGAACTGCTGTATGACAGGCACTATTCCATGTACCGGGGTTATTGGAATGAAAAAAACATGAGCTCATGGATTGGAGAAATCACAAACTAATTGTGGGGTTCAAACTTACAGCTATTTGATTCTAAAATGCTTGTTGTGTTTTCAGATTGAAATTGGAACTTTTATTTGAAAATCTTTTAGATATTTTTTGTTTTACTGTTCTTGAGGTAGCTATTGCATGAATAATTCTGTGTAATTCTGATCTCTAGTGCTTTAATTTTATGTTGACCTGAGGATAATTTTTCACAATCACAATTGATACAGTGTTGAACAGTGTAAATGGTTTTAAGTTTTTCTTGTGTTGAGGAGATGGGCAACTCAGATAAAAAGAATCAGTGATTAGAAAATGTTGGAACAGGTGAATAAAATTGGTTTCTAGAGCTCAGCTACCTTAAAATACAAGCGAGTATAGGGGAGAAAGTAATCAAAAGACAAGAGATTTTAAGGCAGGAGTGTATCAAACTCAAGGAAAACAGTAGTGGAGAAGGAAAAAGAAAATGATTTCACTTAAATTTAAAGCGTTATTGAGAGTCATTAATAAGGTCATAGATATATGATACACTATTGGTGGGAATGTAAGTTAGCCTCATTTTCATGGAGGACAACTTGATAAGATTTAGATCCTTAAATATATTGGTGTCCTTTGATCATGAAATTCTATTTCTTAAAATTTGTTCTCTGGAAGAAAATATAAGATGTGCAAAATACATACACACACACAAACACACACTCTTGCAGTGTTCCGTAAATGTCCAAAGATAGGAAATTGGTTAAATTATGGTACATATATACAAATGATAGAGTATGTTATTGACAGTTATTTAAGGACATGAGAATAATCATATATTAAGTGACAAGGCAGGATATAAAAGTATACGCATAGTATAACCCCAATTTAATTTATGAGCCTCAGAAAAATCAAAGGAAATATCTCAGAGTGTTAATGATAGTTATAATGGGTAGTGCAATTATAGGTAATTTTGGTTTTCATGTATACAGTTTTTTGGGTAAGGATCTGACGGTACCTGTATGTTTCTTTTGGAATAAGCTGCAAGGAGTTGAAAAACTATTCTCCTTGAATTCCAAGGGTTTCTTTTTTTTTCCTCTTCATATCGTTTGTTTTCCTTTTGCGTTCAGGCTATATAATTGAAATTGCTTTTAAAAGTCTGGTATTTGAATGAGTGGAGTAACATTCTAAGTAGAAATATTTTTTCATGATAATTTACTCTTAGAGCCCTTTGTGTGAGTGTGACTTCGTTGGTTGGAGCAGCGTGCCAGTGAGGCCACAGTCACGGGCCATTTTTAATAAAGGCCATTTGGCTTTCATTTGTTTCACTTCCAGATACCCTTAAATTGGGCTGAGCATGTTAAAAATGGATTCTAGTTCTTGTTTGCCTTCTTGGTGCCTAACTTTGTAGAAATGAATGGTCTGGGTTTTAAGAGGAAAGGAGGGGAATATATGTGGATTAATCAGTATAATTCCTTGACCAGAAAAATTGCTCAAGGACCTTGAATTACTGAGTATTAAGTAGCTCTTTGCTTTATCCTTGTATAAAGATAGCTTTTTAAATTTTTAAATAATCTTATCTAAAGACTTGATAATAATGAATAAAACTATCTTAATATTAAGAATATTATAAGAATAATATCAAGAATATACTGAAAGAATTCTTGGGTTTTTAAAAAAATGTTAGTTTTGAAGACTATATAGTAACAAGAAAATTTTTTATGGAGTAATAACTAATAATCTAATAATAATATATTTGAAAAAGAAAATGATATCTATAGTAACAGTTGCAGAAATGTGACTTTTTTTGTTTCTTAATCAGATGATTATTAGTGCATATGTAAAGTCAAAAGCCCTAATAAATCTTTTTGCTTCCTGATAAACTAATGGCTATATGTTACCAAATCCTAAGGAGTTAAATATTTTTAATAGTAAACTAGATTTTTGTGAGCGGTAATGTTAATGAGTAAAAACAAAAGCATAATTTGGGTAGAAAATAAATTATAAAGTATGTATATGATTTTGTGATGTTATGAACTCAGATAGTGGCATATGGAATTTGTTCATAATCAAAGACCTGATGGGTACTATATAGTAAGTTCAATATTTATTTACTGTTTGATTTTTATATTTTCTTATAGGTGATTGGTCTGTTGGATGTTTTTACACCTGCAAGGTCTCTGGAGGAATTCAATGATGTGTGAGTAAATCTTTCGCATTTGCCTTCCTTAGCTGGAAGATGAAGATTAACAGCCCGTTTCTATTCCTGAACCACTTAGCAGTATACAGACTTCAAAAATTTCTTTCATTTCTATCATCCAATTCTTCTGGGGGATGGGATGGATACATAATGTGGGTGGTGAATGTATTTACGTCATTTCAGACATACTGTACTATGTTCAGACTCAGTGGTAAGTCCTTGCAGGAGTTCAATGGAGGAGAATATAGGGAATTTGGAGTATGATTTTTGTTTTCAGATTGCCTGCCCCAGCTTTTAAAGGGACACCTTTACATAATTATATTTAAATCAAGAAATAAATGGAACCCCAGTTCCATATAGGTTCTTCCTTCCCTTTTATTTCACTTGTATGTGGAAAATGGCACTACAACTCCATGCTGATCCTTGAAGTGTTGGATTTCTGCACTGGTGCAAGGGGTGGCCTCACATGTTGAAAAAGCTGATGAATAGTGCTAAACCTCCCAGTTTTGTGGTCATCTCTATTATTTTAGCCTGAGAGTCCCCTGGAAAGCAGAGCTGAGAGTCTCAGAAACCAGTAGTGGGGTGGAGGGGAATTAGGGAAAATGAATAGGGAAGGAGAAGAAGGTGCTACAAGGCTATATTAAGTTGGTCACCATTGTGGGCACCTGGGGTAAAAACTTCCAGGATCTTCTAGGAAGCTATACTGTAGAGTGTACCTCAGATGAGGAGCATTTACCCACTGGCTTCTGACCCCATTTGGTTACTCCTTGGGCCCTTGCATGCCCAGGTTACACATGTGTGAGTGCAGGACCCATGAGTGCATTCACTTGAGTGCAAGATAGATTCCGGCAGGTGTTTTTGTATATGTACAAGTGCTACACTGTAACTTTCCCATTAAGGAGTGAGCACACCTCCCTCTCAGAGTGATACATTTTTTTTACCAAGGTTGAACATACATTGACACATCAAAATCACCCAAAGTCCATAGTTTACCGAAGGGGTCACTGTTGCTATTGTACAGTCTATGGATTTGTACAAATGGATAACAATGTATCATTATGATATCGTACAGTGTATTTTCACTGTCCTTGGAATGATGGGTTTTGATATTCTGCCTAAAAGTGGAAGATATGCTAAAGTAATGTGTTTGCGAACTACTTTGGAAAACATTTGAATCAGGCTGAGCTGTAGCCCAAAGCTTTATGTGCAGTGAGGGTGGATTTTATTTAACAAAGAAACTTGTGATTTCCTGACCTGGCAAATGCTGTATTTTGCCTTAATCAGGCATTATGGAACTGGATTATGAACCTGTCTTTCCTATGTGAAAAGACATTATTTAAGGCTAATGTCTATTTGAAAGGTTAAGTTTTATCCATTGTAATGCCTTTGGCTCCTTTATCCATTTGAACGCCCATCAACTTCAAGCATACCCACTGAACTAAAGTTGCATTTATTTCTCCATTCAACATGTACCATGGCTGTTGAGTAGGAATCTGTTCTTTCTTCTTAACTGTAATGGTATTTATGTATTTCCATCTTTGCTAAAATATAATTGACAGATAGTGGTGTGTGAGTTGGGTTCTTATTTATAAACAAGAACTAAGTTTGTCTCTTTGAAGCAAATCTTAGTACAACTTGTTGAACACAGGCCGAGTGGAGTGTTGGAACTTGCTCCAAATAATCAAAACACTAGCCTTTGCTCTAATGAAATAAAAATCTTGTTAGGAGAAATAAATTCTAAATGCTTTTATAAGTTACAAATTGGCTTGTATGGACAAGTCACTTTGCCTCTCTGGACCCTGGTTAACTTCTCTATGAAGTGATGAAAATTGAGGTGGTTGACCTCTGAAGTGTTTTCAGTCCCAGAGAACCTGAAAATACAATGATGAATCTAAGATTGCTTTTAGGAAAATGTTTTGTTGTTTACTCTTTATGATATGTTTGTATCACTGAAAAAAATTAATGCTTGTCCAGGATTATGGTTATATCATTGTTTTCAAAAATCATTAGAATTTGCGTAAGAGAACAAGTATCATCACCTACAATTGCATGGTTTGCAAATTTAAGATACCTGAATTGAGAGGGGGTCTGAATTTTATAGTACCACATACAGAATTGAGTACATCCCCATTCTTTTGGCTCTAAATTTATTTCTCATCACATTTTTCTTGATCTAGTGCTATGATTATTATTTGAAAGTCTGTTAACTCTTCTTATTGGGTAAATACAGTGCTTTTATTCTTTGAAAATTGGCTTGAGTGCTCAAGATAGGTAATACAGGAGTAGAAGCAGCCCGGGAGAAAAATGAATGAGTTAATTGTATTAAGCTATATTTGCAACTTATCTCTATCAGAGAGGCCTGCTAAAATGAGGGTGGAGAGTTGGTGAAGTTCTTTGTAGATGTCTTCATTGATTCACATTTCAAATCTAAATGAATTACACATCCTTTAAGAAAATAGTGTTTAGTTTTTGTCTCAGATCATCAATAAGATGCCCTGTTTTCCCAGGTCAGCTGATATAAAAAGGTAAAGAAGCTTCAAGGCCTAGCTCATATAGTTTGAGTCCTTCAAGAAATCTTTCCCTAATTAACTCCTTCCTTAGTCTGGGTTGGGGACCTCTCCTGGGTGTTTTCCAGCACTTGGATGTCCCTTTTATTTTTTTTTTTTAGCTCTAACCGTGTTCTGTTATGGTTATATATTTATATATACCTTCCTCTCATCTAAACAGTATCTTTCCCACTGTTTCATCCCCTGTGCTCAACAATTGTCGATGGGGTGACTGAATGAACAAATAACCTTGTGCCGTCTTGCTTATAACTGGTTGCTGATGGCATGCCCAGAGCATACTTTAGACTAGCTTTTTTTGTTTTTATCCTGTCATATAGACTAGCTGGTAGAATACTGAGTCTGGTTTGGTTGATGCATGTACTGTAGGGGGCACATTTCAGTAAGTCCTTGCTTCAAGTGAGAATGGCTTGTTATCACGTAAGCTGTCTAAGCTGCCTCCCTGGCTGCCGAATGGTGTTTTTACCCCTTACATTAGAACAATCTGGTCTGCTTACCAGAAAAAATCTTTGGCACGAGTATTTCCATAACATGTGCTCTTGCCTGGTCTTACCAGTAATGCTGTATGAGTTGTGGGTCATTCAATCCAGTTTAGTAGTAATTGAGCACCTACTATCTGCCAGACACTATTCTAGGTACATTAGCTACCACAGGAAACAAAAAAAAGAGCCCTGTCCTTGTTGAACATTATGCAGATAAATAGTGATAAACAATGTGCAAATAAAAGAAGAAATTAGATAATATGGTAGCAGGCACTAATGCTATGGACAAAAAGAAAAGGTAGAGAAGGAAAAGGAAATTAGGAGTGTGAGGGCAGGGGGAGAGATGCAGTTTTAAATGAGGCAGTAAGGATATGCCTCATTGAGAAGGTAAATTTAGAAGCAGAATTTTGAAGGAGTAGAAGAATTAGACTCATGGATGTCTGGCGGGAGAGCATTCGAGGCAGAAGTCCCAGCCAGTGCAGAGGTCTTGTGGCAGACTGCACGATGTTTGGAATTGCAGCAAGCACGCCTGTGCGGCTATAGTAAGGCTAGTGTGGGGCTGAGTGAGAGCAGGCGAGAGAAGTAAATGATGAAGTGGGAGTGATAATTGGGGCAGAGCACTGAATTATGTAGGGCTTTATCTGCAATTGAAGAGATTTTTGCCTTTTGATGAGAGGAGCGACATGTCATTTTTATTTTTAAAAAATCACTGTCTGTTCTGTGGAGAATAGACTATAGTAAGTTCCAAGGATCCTTGAATGTATGTATTTCAGAAGCATGTGGTTACAAGTTGTCAGTCCCTGTGATTATATTAAGTAGTTTCTTTATATATGGAAATAATTTTTGCTTTTTTATAATTGCTTTATCAAATGGGGCTGACAGTAGTCGAGATGCCAATCTGTAGATATAGAAGAGATTTTTTTTTTCTACATAGGTTCTTTCTGACTGTATTATGTTTTAAAAATAAAGGTCGGCCCTGACCAGCGTGGCTCAGTTGGTTGGGTGCCATCCCAGAGTGAAAGGTCTCAGGTTCTATTCCCGGTCAGGGCACATACCTGGGTTGCAGGTCTGATCCCTGGTCGGGGCGCGTACGAGAGGCAACTGATTCATGTTTTCCTCTCACATTGATGTTTCTGTACCTCTCTTTTCTCCCTGCCTTACCCTCTCTAAAAATAAATAAAATAATAAATAAAGGTGGTAGGGTGGGAGTTTTGACGACTGGGTGTTATCCAAAAAGTGCTTACTAAATAAAGGTCTAGGATAGGGCACTGTGTACAGAACTGAAAACCACTTACTGTAGACTTCTGCCTTTTTACTGGTACAGTACATTCTGGCTATGAGTCACTTTGAGAAATGGTGGTTTATGCTCTTTACAGTTTGATTAAATTTAAAGGAGACCATCTGCACCAGAAAAGTGGAAAACAAGATTATCGATGGCTGTCCAGCTGTTCTCAGGTCAAGCCTTCATTAATTTATTTGAGATGTTATGAACACTGACAGTAGTAGGCATGTCTTTACAAAGAGGTAATTATATTTGCTTTCCAGAGACAAATACTGTAGAAACTATGTGGCTATCAGTGCTTCTTTTGGAATTGACTTATTTAAAATGTGCTCATCTATGTTTTCCTCCCACTCTCTTGTTCACAACTTTTAAAAGTTGGTATGTCTTCCATAAGCATTCAGAAACTTTGCACGATGCTTGCTTTTGTCCACTGTTGCAAGGTTTATTTTGGAAACTTTTCTATATGTGATGAGTGCAAATTTGACAATTGGTTGTCATGGATTGCTCTTAGAGCTTCATGGAAACAGCGCACAGTGGTTTTGTTAGTTCCTGCAAGACACTTCTGCCAGGAATAATGCTTTTCAGTTGATTTGATTGTAGCCTAGCAGCCATGCTTGGTAGTTACTACTGTATAGACTGACTAATCTTGTATACTTACTTACATAATGTTTAGACAGTCTCACCTTCCATCTGGAAATTTTAATGTAAAATGGATGTGGCCTCTTACGGGCAGGAGTCCTTGGGGGGAATTATGCATCGGTGCAATATTCTAACTAAAAGTAAGTTCTCTCTCTCGAGCTGTACAGTCAGTGACCTTCTGGCTGTATAGGACTTCTTGTCACTGATAACCATTGAAACTCAGTTAGCTATACTTGAAATTACTATAGTTACATTGGTAATACTGCTGAACACTTTAGTGAACTAGCACAGACATGTCAGAGCAGCCATTTGCAACCTTTTTCATCTCATGGCACACATAAGCTAATTACTAAAATTCTGTGGCACACCAAAAAATATATTTTTTGATGATCTGACAAAAAAATTAATTTTCATCTATTCACACCAGATGGCTAATGTGTTGGCTGTTGTCATTTTTTTATTTGACAGTCTAAGGGAAAAGAGGTCAGAGCCCCTGATGAAACAGTCAGGTACTGCATATTTTAAAGAATCTTGCAGCACAGCTGTTGAAAATCGCTGTGATAGAGGGTTAAGATTTTTAGGCTTTATTTCAAGACAAATTAAGACATTTTAGGTAGAATCATCCAAAGCAATGTTCCCATTGTTTACCCTTCCTCCTTCAAATTGTTTTTAAAGGTTAAGAGAATAATCTTATAAGACAGAAATTGGATTCTCTCTTTCCCAACCTGAGCCTTACAGTTTGTTGTAGTTGGTGTTTCGGGTGTGGTAACCATTAGCCCAGATTTTCTAGGGGAAGTTCTGATTTCAAAGTATTAATCAGTTATTCACAGTTTTCTCATTTGTCAGATTACGTGTCAATTTAGGGTTAAAAAATACAGTGACTGATTAGAATGGAATATTCATTACTGTTTTTCTGCCAGCTTTCTTTTTCATTAAAGGTTAACTTTGATAGTAAATATTGAGAATTGATAAGAAAATTATCAGCAGGTACTACTTCCCTGGTCATTGTGACATTTATAAAACAATTTTTTAGAAAATCATTCTCTTGACTTAAATTTTATGTCAGTTGGAAGAATTCAGAGGCACTATATGCTGTGGTGAGGATCACGTTCTCTGAGATCAAACAGTTTTGGATGCAGCCCCTGACATTACCAGTCTTTTAACCTTGAACAAGTTTTATATTCTTGCTCTGTCTCTGCTTCCTCATCAATGAAGTGGGAATACTAATGGGACTCCTCTCACGGAGTCGTTGAGACCGTGCCTGAGACGTAGGCGTAATAAGCAGTGCTTGGCCCAGAGTGCGCACTCACCGACTTTGGTTGTGCTACGTTGAGCTGGGAACATCTCCTAAATAAGAATTACCTTTATGAAAACATTTGAAAAAGTTCAATTCAGATTACATTTAGAGTCCATCCTTTCCTCAAGGCAATACAAACATGCAAGTTTTAAAAATATGAAATGCGAAAAATCTTGCCTTAAGGTCACATCTAGGCTAAATCGTTTTGATCTTAGTGGAATTGGGAACTGATCACAGTAGCCCAACGTGGAAATTAGGAAGCAGAAAAAAATTCAATTCTTCTTTGAGGAAAGAAATTAATAAATATAATGGTGGGGGTGTATGTGTGTGTGTGTGTGTGTGTGTGTGTGTGTGTGTGTGTGTGTAAAGAGAGGTCATATACATATTTATTCATATAATACACTGTAGTAGATTTAAATTTATTGGCCTGGTTTCTTTCTCTCCAAATTTATTATAAAAAAAGGAACAGAAATGAAATGAAATCAGCATTCTTTTAAGCTGAACTAGTATACATTATTATTCGGCCTCAGGAATGGTTAATGATTCTTACACAGTAAATAAAACCTAACCTAATTTTAAAAAATTCGGCCTCTTTAGTACAGATGCAGTTTTCACGTTCCCATCCCTGCGTTATACAGTAATGAGTGGGTAAGGCATTGCGTCTAGAATATCTGTGGTGAACCCGTTGGGCTTGAATGTAATCATCCTCTAATCTTACCATGTGAAAATAGGATTAATTGCCAGCACCACACCTGTGACAAGTTCTAGACTGCCCCATCTTGCTTATGGATAAAATGTGTTCCTCCTTTTTTAAAAGTAAATACAGGAATATTGTCAGTGTACAATGTCCTTTTACCAGTCGTTCCAGAAAAAGTAGAATTGTAATTTGAATTTTAAAAATACTCCTGTTTTAGAACCTACAAGTTCGAGGGGTTATAATGGGGTGGAAATGTAATGATGGATTGAAAATACAAGATACTTTATCACGGCCATACATTTAGTTATACCGTATGTTTGTCATGCAATAACAACAGTTTTAAAGAAAAGTGACATTAACACATATAATTCTAATATCCATTTTTTCTGTTTACTTTTTCTCCAGAGAACCTAGGAAAAGATATGTCAAATAGGAACAATATGAAATTTTTAGAAAAATAGATGACAGGTAATAAAGTTAGAATAGTGATGTTGAAAATGAACCGCTGTGAGAATTTACTAAACTTTTAGCTGTTACTGTGGTACTTACTGGGTGGCCTTTTCTTTGAAAGATAAGAACTTTCTTAAGGTTTCTGGATTATTGCGTAACTCTCCATTAATTTCTAGGTATCTGGTGACCCACCTCATGGGGGCAGATCTGAACAACATTGTGAAATGTCAGAAGCTTACGGATGACCATGTTCAGTTCCTTATCTACCAAATTCTCCGAGGTCTAAAGGTACAGACAGCATTAGTAATAATTTTGAGATATGGAATCCTTTCCTTTTCTCTCTTCTATTTAGGGCATAAGAAGAAATAAAACAAAACTTTTCTAATGGAAAATCTCAAACCTTCACAAAATCATTAGTAGAATCATAGTGTAAAGAACCCTTGTGTTTATTCAGTGACCACAGTGACCGACATATGGCCACCTCTGTTTCTTTTGTATTCCCCAAGCCCTGGATTATTGTAAGGGAAGTCTAGACATCAATTCCTCCCACACATAGATACTTTGGGATGCATGTCTGAGAGTGAAGGACTCCTCATTATCACATCTAAACAGTAATGATAATTTCTTGATATAATCTAATATTTGGTTGGTGTCATGTTGAAACTTTAAAAACATCCTCAAGGAGGCTAATTTGTTTGTGGGGGGGATAGATAAACAGTGTTTTAAAATTAAACCATTTTTTATATTTAGCAGTGTTGCGTCCTTATTGAGCTCCAGGGAACTGGCTAGAAAATAAGATTTAAAGCTTTATTTCACTCATGCTTCAGCCCTGAGTAGAGTTGATGGTATGGGAATCATAGTTATGATAAATGTATAGACCACTAATAATTACTTGTTTTGATTTCTAATCTGATTAATACTAACAATTCTTACTGATTTATGAGAATGTACTTCTAATAAACTATATAATGTGGCAGTAGGAGGTTGGAGATGATTTTTCATTTAACTAACTTTTTTCTGTTTCACAGTATATACATTCAGCTGACATAATTCACAGGGTATGTCTTGTGTTTTTATTAAATTATTTTGGGGAACTGGGTGGGAGGGGTATGGTGGCTGGGAGAGACTTTTTTAGTCAAGATCCTAATCCAAGCTTACTTCAGCCATTGATATATTGATTAATTGCAACTTTACTCTAGGTTTAAACTGATTAAAGAAAGAAGATGCATAGTGTTACCTATTTAAGGCTAATGAGGACTAGATAGAGACTGCGGAATGGAGATTGTTTGTAGCTGGGTGGAGTCTTACATTTATGTTTGGATCTTCATCATTACCTCTAAGGAGAGACTTTACCCCGCGTCATGAAGTTGATCTTCTCTCTGTACTTGCGTCCTAGGACCTGAAACCTAGTAATCTAGCTGTGAATGAAGACTGTGAGCTGAAGGTAAGGTGAAGAGACAGTGGGCAGTACTCGTTTCACCTTGTAATTATGTTTGATTAACCAGGCAAATTTATGTTGGGAATAGTTTATAAAGCATAACTTTTCTATCTGAAAATTCATATTGTCCTTAAGGATATCAAACTTTGAAAAATAAATCATAGACTTAGTAAGCTTTAGTTTTAAGTGACATTAAAGGTGGTGTCAGGTATCTTGTTTTCATTCCAAAAGTTAAGTTTGAAATTTAACATGTTATATAAAGGAAAATTATCGTCTGAATATCAAGTAAGCAATCCTGAAGAGATAGTTATTAAACAGAAGAAAAAGGCAGAAACCTACTCATTCAAAATAACTCCAGTAAGAGATAAACTGTATGTAAAGCATAAGCGGCTCTGGAAATACTTTTTCGTTTTCTTTTTAAATAATTTTTTTATTTTTCAATTACAATGGACACAACAGTGTTTCACTTCACTTTTTACTCAATGTTTTTGAAACATAACTTATACAGTATGCATCATTTTAAGTATACATTTGACATTTATATATCCATGTCACTGCCAACTCAATATAAAGAACATTGCCATCACCTCCAAAAGTTCCCCTGTGCCCCTCTCTAGCCAGTCCCACCCCTCTGACACTATAGAGTAGATTTATCTTTTCTGGAGTTCCATGCAAGTGAATCATACAGTGCTTGTGTGTGTGCGCACACTCGCTTGTGTGAGACTTTTGGTTGGTATAATATTTTTGAGATTCATCTGTGTTGTGTGTTTCAATGGTTCATTCATTTTTTATTGCTAATTAGTATCCGTTTTATGAATATACCACAATTTGTTTATCCATCTATCTATTGATAGACATTTGCTTCAGTTCAAGTTTGGGGCCATGTGAAGCTACTGTGAACATTCATGTGCAAGTCTTTGTGTGGACATTTGTTTCCATTGCTTTTGGGTAAATACCTAGGAGGGGCATTCTTGTTACGCTTTTTGTAATTTCATTTTTCAAAGTACTTGCTGTGTTTACCGTGCATTCGGAACATAGACCAGGAAATATATCTGTGAAAGTGCTATATTGTTCCACCTTTTTTAAAGGCACTAGGGTTTTTTCCTCCTGCTTCATAAGTCCTAGGAGTTTGACTCTCTCAGCAACTGATTTCTTTTTCTTTTTTAAAATTATTATTACTATTTTTTTGTCCACAGGGTATGTACTTTCATTTTTAAAAAAAAATATTTTATTGATTATGCTATTACAGTTGTCCCATTTTTTTCTCCCCTTTATTCCCATCTGCCCTGCACCCCTACTCCCACCAGCATTCCGTCCACTTAGTTCATGCCCATGGGTTGTACATATAAATTCTTTGGCTTCTTACTTTCCTCTACTATTCTTAACCTTCCCCTGTCTATTTTGTGCCTACCCTTTATGCTTCTTATTCCCTGTACTTTTCCCCCCATTCTCCCTCTTCCCCATCCCCACTGATAACCCTCCATGTGATCTCCATTTCTGTGATTCTGTTCCTATTCTAGCTGTTTGCTTAGTTTGTTGGGGTTTTTTTAGGTTCAGTTGTTGATAGTTGTGAGTTTGTTGTCATTTTACTGTTCATAGTTTTGATCATCTTCTTTTTCTTAGATAAGTCCCATTTTAACATTAATATAATAATGGCTTGGTGATGATGAACTCCTTTAACTTGACCTTATCTGGGAAGCACTTTATCTGCCCTTCCACTCTAAAAGATAGCTTTGCTGGATAGAGTAATTTTGGATGTAGGTCCTTGCCTTTCGTGACTTTGAATACTTCTTTCCAGCCCCTTCTTACCTGTAGGGTTTCTTTGGAGAAATCAGCTGAAAGTCTTATGGAAACTCCTTTGTAGGTAACTGTCTCCTTTTCTCGTGCTGCTTTTCAGATTCTCTCCTTATCTTTAATCTTGGGTAATGTAATGATGATGTGCCTTGGTGTGTGCTTCCTTAGATCCAACTTCTTTGGGACTCTCTGAGCTTCCTGGACCTCCTGGGAGTCTTATTTCCTTGGCCAGATGGGGGAGTTCTCCTTCATTATTTTTTCAAATAAGTTTTCAGTTTCTTGCTCTTCTTCTCCTTCTAGCACCCCTATGATTCGGATGTTGGAACGTTTAAAGTTGTCCTAGGGGTTCCTCAGCCTCTCCTCTTTTTTTCGAATTCTTGTTTCTTCATTCTCTTCTGGTGGAATGTTTATTTCTTCCTCCTCCAAATCATTGATTTGAGCCCTGGTTTCCATTCCTGTATATTTTTCTTTATTTCACTTTGCACAGTCTTCACTTTTTCCTCCCTTTTGTGACCATACTCCACCAAATCTCTGAGCATCCAGATTGCCAGTGTTTTGAACTCTGCATCTGTTAGGTTGGCTATCTCTTCATTGCTTAGTTCTCTTTTTGGAGCTTTGATTTGTTCTTTTGTTTGAGCAATATTTTTTTTGTCTCAGAGCTCCTATTACTTTGTGAGGGGCAGAGCCTTAGGAATTCACCAAGGCTGGACAACTCACGTCACTGCCTTCTGGCTCTGTGTGTGGGGGAGGGGTCCGAGAGGGAAAATGCCACTGGCTTGGCTCTCTTAGCGACTGATTTCTCTTGTCTCCCTTAGATCTTGGATTTTGGACTGGCTCGACATACAGATGACGAAATGACAGGCTATGTGGCCACCAGGTGGTACCGAGCTCCTGAGATCATGCTGAACTGGATGCATTACAACCAGACAGGTATTGCTTACCTTGGTTAGTTAGGGCCTATCGATGCCAGCTTGGGTGTATTTGGCATTCTGAGAAGTAAAGGTGGTGGGAATAGAAGAAAACATCTTTTCTTCCCTCAGTGATCCTTGTAAAGTCCACAAATAGAAAATATTTCAGTTGCTTACATAGGTAAAGTTAAAGAGAAGGTAAAGTTTTAATACACAGCTTTCAAACATTGTGATTTAGCAATTGGGTTTTTATTTATTTAGATTTTTAACTTATTCTCTTGAGTATTTCTACCTGAAGGCAAAGGGTTCATAATCTTAACCTCTCAATATTAGAAGAATCAACTAGTTCTACCAAGAAGAAACTATTACCCCTTTGTGAATAATTTATTTCTCTTGCCTTAATTATGTTTTGACTTTTCCTACCTATGAAGCCCTTTAGTGGGATAAAGGTTTTAATTAGCTTACTTATTTCTATAAAAATGAGTATGATTGTTTAACCTTAGCTATCTTAAACATTCATATGAGTGTTTTCCCCCTAGTTATAGTTTCATTTGTGGCCAAATATGATAATAGTGACATTGTATACACTTTTATTTCTCTTTAATTTTACCAGTTGACATTTGGTCAGTGGGATGCATAATGGCCGAGCTGTTGACTGGAAGAACGTTGTTTCCTGGTACAGACCGTATCCTTTAAAAGTTTTGGATTCTCGTTTTTTAACTGTGTTTCAGTGTGAATGGGAGTATATTACTTTTGCCCCTCTCTTGGGAAGGTTCTCAATCACTTGCCTTTAGAGTCCACAAATGCATGAGACCTGCCCTCTTGCTGAGTATCTTGCCTTAGCAAGAAGGAGGCTTCATTTTACTTTTGTGAGTGAGAAAAATTCCTCATAAGCTGGGAAGCTCTTTTTGCAGTGAGTTTCGTATTCATATTATGCAACCTGAGCATATCCATTAGCAGCTCTAGATTTCAATGACTGGTTTAACCTGCTTGTACAAACACTTAATGAGCACAAATATCCAATTTATAAATCAGGAGCATCTTTTTAATGTTTGATTTACATATTAAAAGCTATATTTGGTCTCTGTAATGATACACCTGCTGACCCTCGTTATGTTTGTTTAAGCAAGAAAGGATAAGGTCACCCTGTCATGCACTGTTTTGTTTTTTTTTAAGCACAACTTAATTTTTATTCCAGATTGTAGCCAAACCTTAATTTACTTCCAGATATATTATCTAGTTTATGGTTTATCTTGATCCGTTTATTTTAACACTTCTCCTCTCTGCTGCATGCCTATATCAAGGTTTAGTAAGAATATCAAAATAGGCTTTGTTGAAACTCCCCTCGGTGCTACTTGGTGAAGATGTTTATGTGAGAAAGAATGTTGAAATAATATTTCTGGAATTATGTTTGAGAATTTTCATAAAATTCATTTGACTAGGCTTCAGTGGGGTAGGCTGGGCCGTTAGAGGTGCCGCGGTGCCAGGTTCCATCACCCTTAGAGACCCGGAGGCAGCCTTGGCCCCTCAGCCGAGCAGGCTTTGCAGGTGTGAGCCAGGATGCCAGTTTACTTGCCTACAGTCTGGGACATGCTTCTGTGCTGACTGTGATGTTCGTGTTGTCTATCCACATATTCTAACTATCTTCTTCCAGAGGAAATGTACTTTCCTAATGAACTGAAAAGGCCTCTTCCCTTGGGTAAAGCTGTTTATTTTCCTGTGAATGTTACTGGATTGATAAGAGTTCAGTCTCCTTATATTTAGCTCACCTTATTGCTCCTCATCTCCAGATTTGAAGTTAGTTTCATAGCTTATGCTCCTCCTTTGCCTTTTGCTTCATTCACCTTATATCTGTTTCTTAGAAATTTGGTATATATGTTACAGTTTTGGTATATAAGTGAAGAGAATTGGGAGAAGCTTGTAGTTCTCCTTTTCCTCAGGTGCATATCTCAGAGCCTGTCCCCCCGAGCACACTGCTCTAAGGCCATCTTCTGTTCACCTCTCCCCTTCCTCTTTACTCTGTCTCTCCATCCCCCTTCAGCTAGTCTGAGACTCACACCTGACGCCTGGAGTGGTGGAGTTCAGGCTCTGGATCAGACGTCTTGGGTTTAGATCTGTTAGCTCTTTCACTCCCAGCTGGGTGACTTTGAGCAAGTATTCTCCCCTCTGTCTCTTGATTTCCTGAACTGTAAAATGCTGATAATAGTATACACCTCACAAGGTGCGGGGAGAATTTGGTGAGATAGTATCTGGAAAGTGCCTAGAACAGAGCCTGCCAGGAAATGTTAGCCATCTTCTTTAGGAAGCAGTTTCTTCCTTCATCTTCACACTGTTGTTGTCTACCTATGAACCATTAAAGCATAACTTTCTGTTTTATTTAAATTTTGTGACAGACAGTAAAGGATGGATCTGTTTGGAAGGCTGCTGGTAGATGCCAAAGCAGCTGTGCCCTGTGGGCCCACCTCAGAGACAGCTGCCCGCTCCCTGGTGGCTCGACCTTTTAGCTGCTGACTTGCAACCTGTGAGACACTTTCCCTTCTGTGCATACTTCTTTTCCTTCTACAGCTTTAGGTAGAAAATCTCACATTTAAACTTTTTACTAGGCGATTCTTTTTTAATACATGGGAATTCATTTCTAAGTTCTTACTTTAGTAATATGCTCTTTCCTACTTGGCTCTTTCTGAGGCCGACATTCTCCTGGATCATAAAAATCAAATTCACAGGATGTATTACCAGATTTAAGGCCATGAAGATTTGCTGTTTCCTTAGTAGAGTTTTATGGGTTTATCTGTTATACTGAGGTCTTTGATCCATTTTGAGTTAATTTTTTATATGATATGAAGTTGGGGGTCCAGTTTTATCTTTTGCACGTGGAAATTCAGTTGCCCTGTTGGATGGGCTTGGGACTCCCGTCAGTGATCTCTTCTAGTCCATTGGTCTATGTATCTGTCCTGATAGCAGAACCATACCATTTGGATTGCTGTAGTTTTGTAGTAAGTTTTGAAATCAGGAAGTGTGAGTCTTCCAGCCTTGTTCTCATTTTCAAGATTTTTGGGGTGGGGGGCGCTCTTTGGGCTCCCTTGGAATTCCATATGAATTTGAGGATGTGCTTTTCTGTTTCTGTAAAAAAGCTATTGGAATTTTGATAGAGATTGCATTGAATTTTTAGATCACTTTGGGTAACATTGACATCTTAACAATATTAAGTGTTCTTATCCAGGAACAGGAGATGCCTTTCCATTTACTTAGGTCTTCTTTAATTTTTTTCAGTGATGTTTTATAATTTTCAGTGGACACGTCTTTTACCTCCTAGGTTAAATTTATTCTTAGGTATTTTATTATTTTAGATGCTACTGTACAAGGAATGTTTTCTTTATTTCATTTGTGCTTTGTTCATTGTTGGTGTGTGGAAACACAACTAACTGATTTTTGTTTGTTGCTCTTGTGCCATGCACCTTTGCTCAATTTGTTTACTAGCTCCAGTAGCTTTCTTGTGGATATTGATATTTTCTATATATGGACCATATCATCTGTGAAGAGATAGTTTTACTTCTTCAATTCCAATTTATATGCTTTTCCCCCTCTCTTATCTAATTGTGCTAGCTAGAACTCGAAATACAGCGATGAACAGCAGTGGTGAAAGCAGGCGTCCTCGTCTTGCTCTTATCTTAGAGGGAAAACTTTCAGTCTTTCACCATTGAGTATGATTCTATCTGTGCATTTTTCTTAAATGCTTTTTATCGTGTCAAGAAAGCCCCCTTCTAGACATAGTTTTATATGTGTTTATCTGATATGAATTTTAAATTTCATTAGACTTGATTTAGATTACATTTAAATTTAACCATATGGAGATTACTGTGCAGTTTTAGATCTCTACAAGTCTTTTCTATTTAACCTTTTCATTTTTTGTGATTAATTTTTTTCTTTAGTAATTCCTTTGATATTGGTTGTTAATAATTCCTGGCATTCCCCTAAAGATATAAGAAATATTAATTTTTGTCTTGAGGCTAATTATATATATCGTTAGGTTAGAAATTATTCTCATTTGTGACTTTGCAGAACCCTTCCAATGAACTCAAAATAGAACTGTAAATTTTTTAAAGAATGAAGCTCTTCCCTGTAGGTCTAGTTGACTGGGCATATCAAGGGGACACAGCTGACAGAACTTTAGAAGAGAGTGAGGATCCAGATTGTCTCTTCAAGTACAGTGCTAACTTACTGTAAACAGCCATTGGTTTTGAAAAGAGTGAGCCAGTTAGAAAATGTTATTACTAACATTCAACAGTCTGCAGCCTAAGGAAGAGAGAAAACAAGTTTTGCCCGCCCCGTTAAACGTCAATACTGTTTTCTCTTCCAGAGGTCACAGCCTTGGTTTGCTGTTGTTTTCCTTTTGTAGGTAATCAAATAGGTTTCCTTCATGTGTAAAACGTTTTTCTCCTTGTATTTTAATGGAAATGATATTCTTAAGACATTAACTGGAGGATAATGAGGCTATTAAGTTATAACCTACTTGCCATCAGCTTGATGCCCTGCTCCATATGGATTTTCATAGTGTATTAAATTTACTCCTTAATTCTGCTCAATTTGTTTCCTCTTTTGATTTTTTCAAATATTTTTTGAAATACTTCAGCCATTGCCCTGGCTGGTGTGGCTCAGTGGATTGAGCGCTGGCCTGCAAACTAAAGAGTCACCAGTTTGATTCCCAGTCAGGGCACATGCCTGGGTGTGGGACAGGCTTCCAGTAGGGGGCGCACGAGAGGCAACCACATGTTGATGTTTCTCTCCTTCTCTTTTTCCCTCCCTTCCCCTCTGTCTAAAAATAAATAAATTTAAATATATATTTTTAAAAAATGCTTCAGACATTAAAAAAGACAATAATAGTTGAGCACCTATGTTCATGTGACCCAGATTATGAGATAAAACATTGTCAGTGGAGCTGAAACTGCTGGTGTCCCCTCCTGTCACATCTACCTCACTTCCAGACATCGATTTCAAATGCTCGCTTTCATTTTTAAGATTTTATTTGTTTTTGGAGAGAAGGGAAGGGAGGAGAAAGAGAGGGAGAGAAACATCAATGTGTGAGAGAAATATCGATCGGTTGCCTCTCACACACTCACAACTGGGCACCTGGCCCAGAAGCCAGGCCTGTGCCCTGACCAAGAATCAAACTGGCAACCTTCCCGTTTGCGAGACAATGCCTAGCCCACAGAGCCACACCAGTTAGGGCTTTGCTCTCATTTTTAAAAATCAGTTGCACTTTAGACACTAAAAGCTAAGTGTCCTAATGAATGTTGAAGAAGAAAAATACAGTGGAACCTAGGTTCTTGAACTTAGTTTGTTCTGAAAGGCTGTTGCCTGAGAGACGCATGACTTATCATACAGATATCAGCATGAGAGGATTGTCGGGTTGAGAACTGAAGTTTTGTTCAATGACTGAGACTTTTTGTGTGTGTGTGTGTGAACAACTTGGTTGAGAACCAAACTGTTCAAGATGGGAGATCTTTGAGAATCAAGGTTTGACTGTATTATTTTAGGTTGTCATTTGCCCTCCCTTCTGTAATTTAAGAATGTATTTTTCCAGAAAAAACCAGAATTCTCAGGTTTGTTCACAAGCCTAGAGTACCTTAAGAAAATTTCTTTGCATGACAGTGAAAACAAGTATTTTGATGACCAAGAAGGCAAGCAAGTAGGCTAAGTCTCATTCTGGTCCAACCTTTCAGTCCCCAGGAGGATTTCCTACCCTCCAAAGACCGGTGTTCTGGCTTTGCCCTACATGGATTTTTTTTTTTTTAATTGAAAACTGCTGCCCACAAGCAGTAGTGGTCGCAGGTATGCCCTGCAACTGGTCCTTTTAGTCATCTTCAACTCTCCATCCTGCAGAGGTTTTCTAGAAAATGCCTAGAACACTTAGAAATGACTGGAATATCCCTCTTACTTTCCCTCCAGTTTCCCCACTACCCAAAAGATTTTCCCCTCACCTATTCCTTCTACCTTCATTTTACTTTGGTTACAAAGGACCCAATCTAAAGAGGAATCATAGCCGAAGTCATTGTTTTAGGAAGTGTTACCATATTTATGATTTAAATTTTGACATTGTGATCATTATAATTGAAACATATTTTTAACTAACAGTAAAAATAACACTAATTTAGGGGAAAAAGGGGTTAAATCTATTATGAAGGATGGCTTGCTGTGAAAATAACTAATTGTTATACATGGTAAATTTTGCTTTGCTTTGCTTGTATAGCTACTTGAAGCTCCTTCCAGCCTTAACTGCCTGGACAAATTGTAGTGGCCTTACAGTAGCTGGCACTGTGGGAAGACTGACCTGTATTTCAGTGGATTTGCGAGCTCTTGGAGAACCTGTGGTGATGTCTTCTGAGGTTTGCATGCTTTCACTTCCTTCGTGCAAGTGCTTTTAGCTACTGAGTAGTTTTTTACTTGGCTTTGTGTATTGACTAAGCTCCTAATGTTGGCTGTCACACTCTACCAGTTCCCTTTGTCCATAGCTCTTACAATCGATGGCACAATGTTTGTATATTCTGTGTGGTATAAACACCTCAGATGGAGGGTTTGAGAACTTGCAACATTAAATGATGCAAGTTTTCTTGACTACTCTTTTATATGTAGGCTTTTCACAGAGTCTGGTTCTTCTAGATCTTGAGGGCAAGGCAGAGGGGTGGAGCTGAATTTGAAAAGCATATTATAGAAAGTTTTTGCAAGTTAATCAGTATTTACGGAGCTACTCTGGAAGGTGCTGGGGTTAAGGTAGTGCCTGTCCCCCAAACCAGAATGATCATACTCAGTGGAAGGTGAGTTACAGGAGTTACTTGAACAAATTTTCACTCTCTGATTATAAAACAGGACAGAGTGATTTAAAAAATACTATCATAGAGGTTTAAATGAGTTACTGAGAAAAAGCAGTGATTAATTCACACCCAAGATAACCAGGAATACTTCATGCAGAGTTGTTATTTGAGCAGGACTTTGAAGAGTAAATAAGAAGAGAAAAGGCTTGGTAGGAGGGGCAGATGGAAGGTGTTCCTGTTTATGACTTGGATAAATAAAAAGTTAGAAGCATGGAAGTACCTGGAATGTTTGTTGTGAATTTAAACCTTGTGTGTATTGAGGAATAATAGGTTGAGGCAGAGTCAGAAGAGAAGCCTGACGCCAAGTCAGGAAGGGCCAGGAACTGGGGCCTTATTCTTCAGGACTGAGATCACCCCTACTGACAGAAGTGTGGAGAAGACGTAGGGTCCTCACCTCATTGCAGTAGTGAGCTGCCCAGTTTGGCAGGAGGGGCCTACTCTTCGAGCATGTTGGGGTGAAGTGAGGGCGGTTGAGAAATTCACAATCCAGTCTTCTGTCTTCATCGCGGAGCATGAAACCTAACACATTTTTAGTAGTCAGAAGTCTCTTAAACAAGACTACCAATCTCAACATTATTTCTAGAGATGAACTTACAAAACTACCTGTTTGAGAGTTGAGGTAGGCTAGTTTTTTCATATGCAATATACTTTATCTTGTGGGATAGTTGCCTAGTTAAATTTATTTCTGAAGAGTGTGACTGAACTAAATGTAAATGAGTTATTTTAAATGAGCAAAAAAGGATTCTGTATTAAATTCTGTTGTAATATAGTTAGATTATTTTAGAGCAGGGCGGTATCCAAATCCCTCTCTGCTCTGTCCCCATTAATGTATGCTTTAAAATTTTTTCCCATCAACACCATCAACTAAGATAAGAAATAAATATTGAAATATTAACCTCCAGAACATCTTGATTTTTGCCATTTGCAGATGACAAAATTCTTCTTGATTCAGAAATAACTTGTATGAGTGGTCTTGTTTATAATTTCTAGAATACAAGTTGTTTGGGTCTAGAATGGGGTTCTGCAAACCTTTTCTTAAAGGACCAGGTAGTAGGTAGTTCAGGCTTTGGGGACCCTGTGGTGTCTGTTGTAACTGCTCAGCTCTGCTGTGTCGGGTGAAGACAGGCATAGACCATATGTAGAAAAATGGACATGGCTGTATTCCAATAAAACATTATTTTCAAAATAGGCAGCAGGTTGGGGTTTGCTCACTCCTGTCTAGAATTTTCTTCCACTTAAACCAATTTCATATCTGGGGAAGAAAAAAAAAAGAACAGGGCAAGATGTCGGTGATATTATTGCATAAGTAATTCCTGTAACTTAGGCGACTATGACTTGCAAAGGCCATTATTTTTAAGTTCTGCTGTAATGCCTTTATATGTGTAACTATGAGAAGAAATATTTTCTTCCATCTTCCTCTCCATCCTAGTACTCTGCCTTCTCCCCAGGCATTCTGAGGACCCACCATGTAGCAGGTGTTTGCCTGGGCACTGCAGATGAGTGGTGAACAGGCAGAGTGGCCCCTTCCCTCAGAGAGCTGCAGATCAACAGGGGTGGCAGACAGTAAGCAAACAAATTAACTTTAGATTGTGATAAGCTCTGTGATATTTTCAAGCATTCTGCCGAGACAGAATGACAGAAGTTGAGGGCTGCTTTATATAGAGAGAGTTGGGGGAAAAGCCTCTCTGAGGAGGTGAAGTTTAAGCTGAGACCGGAAGTGGAGAAGGACCTAATCATGCAAAAAACCCGACAGGGTTCAGGAGGTGGTCATCCTCCCCACCTTTCCCCTCGAATGTCAGTATAGATATGGATAAACTCTTTAAGTTTTCACAGAGATTATTAAAAGCTATTTTATAAGGTTTTTTCCTTTTTTTTTTTTTTAACTTTTTAGGTAAGGCTAAAAGCAGTAAGAACAAATGGAAGTTTTTGTCTTCTCATTAATACATGCACATATATTCTGGGTGTACTTGGAAGACTTGGGTACCAGAATGAAGATTTGGGCATTGTGGTCTGTTATTTAGAGTCTTTGGGGTGTGTGAGGTTTGTTAAAGCATTTATAAGGTTGAAAACTCCTCTGTGTTGCTTTATTATGGCACTCCTGAAGATCAGATGCAGTGGGGTGTGGGGCCCTCTGCTGGCTAGTCACTCACAGTTCTCTACCTGCTATGACCAGTACAGATGAAAGGTGTTCTAGCCTAAGCTCAGTGGTTAGGCTCTTGGACCCACAGCGGCCCCTGCTATATTCCAAGCTCTGTGGGTCAGGCTTCCTCATGGGAATATTTACAGGTAGGTTCGTACGTCCCTGGCTTCTGTGCTCTGCTGCTTCTTTCTTATCAGTACACACTGCTTACCCCTCCTCTCGGCTTACCTGGCTGCTGGTGCTTTGGTGGAAGGTGAGGAGGTAGGTGTGGACTGAACCTGTGGACTGAGTAAGCTCTTGGGTTTCCCCTGCTGTCTCTCATCTGAATATCCGCTAAAGTTGCTTCACTTTACTAATAGGGGATATTGACTGGTGCACAAAATGAATGTGAAATTGGTGCGTGGGGAGCAGCCTTTTGGACTTTGTACAGGAGGAGCATGTTCTGCCTGGCGTGGCCATCCTGCAAAAGCCTTGCCTAGATGGGGTCACCATTTTGGCTTAGTTTGGGTTTTTAATTTTTGTTATTGGGGTATTTTGTTTGTTTGTTTTTGTTTTGTTTTATTTGTTTTCATTTTTATTTTGTCCCAACATTTTCCTTTATAGTCCACCATTAGATATTGATCAGTTGAAGCTCATTTTAAGACTCGTTGGAACCCCAGGGGCTGATCTTTTGAAGAAAATCTCCTCAGAGTCTGTGAGTTGATGCTTTGATTGTAATTATCTGCCCTGTTGGGAACCTCTTGCCACTTGCCTTCCATCAACCTGTACTGTGACCTGGGTGTGTTTCTAAGCACATTGTACCCTTGGTGTGCTGACCTCCAGAATGGCTGTGTGTGTTTGTGTGTGTGCACGTGTGCACTTGTATGCATGCACACACACCTGCCCCGGTCACATGCACGAGTGTGTTTTGTCTTCTCTCTACCTGGGTATATACTTAGATCATGGGAACCTGTATTGGGCAGTAGTACCCTAATAGTAAATGAGATTTGAGATTCTCATTCATTCCAAGCGATTAATGGAAAATTTAGGTCTCTGTTCTCCAGCCCTGACTTCATCTTTTTCAAAAGTTTCACATATACTCAAGGTCTCTTTTCACTATTTGTTCTCAGAGCATGAGGTTCACCATGTAATAGTCTAGCATCATCACTAAAAGAATGAAATATGCATTGTCTGCACACTGTTGCCCTTTTCCAGAAGCTCCTTGCTTTCTGTTGTTTTAGGATAGACCACCTTCACAGCTTGTATAAAGTCTCTGTTCGAACAGGGGTTCCACCCTGCGCCATCTCCAGCCCAGCAGAGGCTACATCCCACTCCTGATTCCCGAGAGCCACAGGAGGAGGGTTGTAAATCCGTCCTTGCACAGCCTGCCTCTAATCACAGGTTTTTAATAACCCAAGAAAGAGCTTGGGCTAACGCGTTCCTTGCTCTACCCAGGCATTTACAGAGAAACCATGGGAGTGCGCCTCGGGCTTCCTTTGGCTATTGGTCATTTTCTTGAGCAGGAGACATGAGAGAAATCATGAAAGCCCAGCCTTTCTCCCTTTTCCCCTCTGTCTGCTGCCAGGCAGTTGGATGAAAGGTAAAAAGAGCTGTGGACCCCAGCTTCAGTGGTGCCTTTCTGGATTCTCCTCCCAGCATCTCTGACTGAAGGGGTCCCTTTGCCCAATTGGGAAGACTGCTGGGTAGCTTGAGGCAGGCTTGAGCAGGTGAGTTTGAATGGTTCCTCATCTTCCTATTAGAAAAGAGAGAGAGGAGACTATTGCATCCGGTAGGTGTCTGGTACATTCCTTAAAAGGACCACGAAGCCCCTGGAATTTATAAATATCCACTCTGAAGATGTAAGGGAATGTACTGGCCCTATTTTATTTTGTTTTATTTACTCATTTAGGATGAGGAAGCAAAGGCACAGAAAGGCTATGACTTGCCTGAGTCATGCACTGAGTCACTTGGCAGAGCTAAGCATAGATCCCAGATGTTCTGATAACGTTAGCTAAACCTTAATCTCATGTGATTGCACGCTGTTTTGAAAGTCATTGTCAGAGTAATTGGCCACAGTGTCAACCTGAAAGAGGGTTTTCTTTTGCTTTATGAAATGCAGAAGAAGCTGCATTGGGGTGAATCAAAAGAAGCTATGAGAAGATACTTAAAGAAGATAGTGCTTTTTTGTTTTAAGTGCCTTTGCTTAGAAAGATTGGCTAATAGGACATGAAGGTAGGGGAGTAGAGTTGAGAAGAAGTGGGTTTATTAATGAATGGTGCTAATGAGGCCAAGATAGCACATTCATTCCCTCTCTGGGGATGGCTACTAGCATTTCCTCAGTTCCCTCTCCCACTCCCAACCACCTGCCCTAGACATATGTGCTATTAGTGACAAGAATTTCTAAAAGAAAAGGCATGGGTAAAATAGCATTTACCTGTCACTAACCCACCATTTATTTTTAAGAAAGAAACACCAAGTACCTGACCTAATATTGAGATGTCTTTATTTTTTGTGAAATAGGGCACATTACATATTACAAAGCTCTGATGTAGAGCCGGGCATAATAAATTGAGTACTAGAATTCTGAACTCGCTCAGATAATAGTGTACTGAGTATAGGAACAAGAAAGGTTTGGGGTTTTTCCCTACGTAGTTATGGCAAGTTGGGTATAGGTAATTTAAATATTCAAAAAGGTTAGGCAAGAATTCATTCGATGTTAGTAATGCTGCCGAAGTACCAGTTCATTTTGGAAGCACATGATGTGTAGAACACAGGATACATAAATAACAAGGCCAAGTGAGTAAGATTGTTTAAGTATTTTAAGAATTAAAAATATTTATTACTGAAGGAATGTCATAAACAGAACAATAGCTATTTTAATTACTCCTGAAAAGTAGTGAAATAGTGTAGAAATTCAATGAGTAAAGAGCAAGTCTTAATTCTGATTAAGAGACTGCAGTAATAGATGTGCTGGTGGAGAACAAGTTAAGATGTGCTGTGAGAAAGGGGATAAATGGGCTGTGATGGATGGCTAAGGAGATAGAATATTTTTGGTTGGTGACCCTGTACCTGTAGTAATTAGTGAAAGAACAAAAATATCATATTAAGAAAGAAAAAAAAAAGCCCTTTCACCAAATCACTCTCACATTTTTCTTTTTCTTTAGAAATTTATTTTTTTCTAACTCCCAACAAGAAGGTGATAGAAAAACCCATCTGACTGAAGGAGACGAAAACAGAAAATGTACAGGCCAAGTATAGGGTGGGGCAACAGTTATGAGTATGTGAAACACTACTTTTGTATTATTATTTATTAATTATTGCACTATTTTCCATATGAACAACTGTAAACTTACTTTTGCCCCACCCTGTATTATTCACAGTAAAGGAGAGAGAGGTGTCAGGATTCTAACGTTGTAAAACCCAACTGGTATTCTGCTGTTGCTGGTTTGCTTTACCGACACCCTTTGTCATTTCTCTCAGCATGCAAAGTACTGTTTGTTACGTACTTTGTTTATAGGTAAATCTAAACTTTGTTATGAGAATGTTAAAAGAACTTCATGTCACCTTTTGAATATGCTGGCCTTGTGCAGAGGGAGCATGAAAGGCAGGGCCGAACCCAGCTCTTTTCCAGTGACCAGCCTCACACATGTTTGTAGGAATCTCACCACAGGGAATTTGAGTTGAGGAATAAGCAAAAAATGGAAAAATTACCAAGGGAAGCCACAAAGAAATGAAATCACTTGACCAGGGTGCTTATTGAAGATATTGCTGCAGCCAAAGGCAGGGTACTAGTAGTTAACAGGAAAGGGAATATGACAAGATTTTCATTAAATTATGTTGAGGAATTTTAAAATCCCATCACTCCTGCTTTCATAGAAAAACATGATAAACTAACAGTTCTCGTAATATTTTGGAGGAGGGGAAATTGTGTTAAAATCAATGGCATAGCTAAAAGAAGTTTGGAGCACAGCTTACATATGTGCTTGTTTATATGGAAGACCTCATGGTTCTGTCTTTGTCAAGAAATTGCAGTGTTTTGCAAACTTTGTCCGAGCTATTTGTTAGGTGAAGTCAGTGTGGTCACCTATTAGAGACTGGGAGAAATCACTGTGGCATGCAGCCTGTGACTTCTATTTTGTCTTGGCAATTAGCTTCTAACTTTCCTGCGTTTCCCTTCTTAACTTACTTGTGTGTTTGTGGCATGTATTTGAAATGTACTGCTACTAATGTCTTTGAAACTTGGCATTGCTTATCCACCCATACACCTGCCCGTATCTTCCATTTGGAGGGGTGATGCCTTGGAGAATCACCAGAACCTATGCCACAGAAATTTAACCTCTTCCTTAAATGGATATATTGGCTATATTCTTTTTTCCTGAGTTGAGTCAATATTTTCTAAACTATCTTCTTTCACCTACAAGCAAGCAGGTTCTGGCCGCTAGTACTTGGAAACAGTTCTCTGGCTGGCATCCTGGATCGAGGGGCAGTCTCTTTCCAAGAAGCCTGAGATATTTAATGTTAAAGATGATGCTAAAACCACAGAAAACTTTCTTATCCGCACAGCCAGTCACTGGCTACATGCCTAATAGTTCTCATGCCGTTCACAGCAGCATGCTTTGCTGTGCAGCTCTGGGCTCTGGCCTGGAGTGGGCGGGATGGGGGAGTAGTTTTTTATTTGTTTGGGGTGGCTTTTGGCCTTTTAAAACTTGAGTTAAAAGTTATTTTTTGCACTGTATGTTTAACAATGCCCTTGACTAGGCATCTAAGATATTAACCAGCTTCAGCAGATTATGCGTCTGACGGGGACACCCCCTGCTTATCTCATTAACAGGATGCCAAGCCATGAGGTGAGAACAAATAGACTGCGCAGGGATATGTAATTCAGAAGGCCACACTCTCATTTTATTGCCAGTATATAACTAGCCTGGTTTTTAATGTCACCGAATGCCTGCATGTGCCTTGAGGGCTACTGAGGTAACGGCTGCCTATGTGCTGTTGCAGGACGTTGATATTCGGGGTAAAATGTCATCCAATCCTGTGGATTGGAAATACAAGTTATAGACTTGTGCATAGAAATCATGTTACTTTTATATTTGGGTTTTATGAATTTAGTGCTCAAGAGGCTGTTTTGTGTTTACCTAGGTTTTGTGCCTGTGGTTAGGTTATGCCACCATCCGATGACTTTCAGCTGGAGGGGCAGCCAACCGAAGGCATTAGCACACTTTCCTACTCATCCTTTTTTTTTAAAATGAGCAAAGGAGGGTTATTCAATTTTTAAAATCTCAGCTATGCAAACACAAATAAGTAACTGTATTTTAAAGAATACATAAATAATATAGAATCAAAACGAATACTTATGTAGGTTTTTTACTAATTCTTTTTTTAAAACCAGTTCTTAACTATTTAATCTAACTCATTTTATCATCAGAGATGATTTGGCACTTTTTTCTTAGAGGCCTTCAGTCTGGGAGTCAGGCCGGCATCACAGAAGCCCCACCCTGCAGCTCTGTCTCTCCTTCAGCTGCGCTCAGTCACAGTCGTCTTTTTATCTGTCTTTGTTTGCCTTGTTAGAGGGATGACTGTTCTCTGCATGAGGCAGCCTCTCTTTACCTCTTTTTCCCTTCAGCCTTTTATCTATTTGCTCATATAGGAAGGGATTACAGCCATGTAGAGATACTCAATCCCTAGAACTTTGTTTTCAAAGGAAAGATTCTCAGCTGCTTTTGAAAGTGGGTCTTGCCCGCTCACTGCAAGTATAATGAGAAGGTGAAGTTGCCCTAGCAACCAGAACTTTTCCTAACTTTGTATGCAGATGTGTGAATGTGTGTACATAGACATGAGTACCTTTACTATTGAAGAATTGTAAGGAGGCAGTTAAGACAGATTCAAAGAAGTTTTACTTCAGCTGTTCAGATGGACTGATAGTGGGATTTGTTCACTGAAACAAGGACGGCCATCCATATAGTTTAATACCTAATATCTGAAGAACACATTTATAAGTTACATTTGCGATTATTCTCAAGACCAGTTTTTGGTTTTGCCTTGATTAGAGCTGTCAGTCCTTGAAAGAATTTCACCTTACGTTCCTTAGAATGAAGCTCAGAAATTGGGAAGTTGACACATCCTGAGGAAATGAGAGCAGATTTCCTTCTAAAGGCTGTGGTCAGTGGTAGCAGCCAAGGTTCGGTGAGCTCCCACTGGGACCTAGGGCAGCGTGAGGGCAGTGCTGGCCTGTTACCGCGGATCCTTGCTCCAGCACTGCCACATGGGCGCTGTCACCAATCCCCTTTACAGATGAGGAGCTCAAGACTTAGAGATAATAAGTAACTTGCACAGAGTATTAAAGTCAAGATTCAAATTCAAGCCCGTCCCCCACCCTGGGACCGAACTTAGAACACCTCTATTGGTAATATAAAATATAAATGATGTTCGTTTCAGAATTTTAGTTTGAAGCTCTTTCATGACTTTCATCTTGCATGAATAGCACAATAACCATATGATATAGGCAAACCAAATACTAATTGATATTTTGCAGATGAGGTCGTTGACATGTTACTTGAGACTTGCCCGAGATATAGCTTATAAGTGGTGGGGGAGGATTTCTGCCTGGGCCATGTAATTTATAATCCACTTATTGGTTTAGTGTTTTTAAAATATGTTTGAGCCGCTTAGGATAATATACTAAGCTTATGTTTACTTCTTACCAAGATTACTTTGTTTGCAAGGTTTAATATTGATCCTTTTGATGTACTAAGAGCACCTACTGAGATTAGCACCATTGAAAGACTGCCAGTCCTAGATTTTCTTTAGGAATACCAATTTTTATGTCAATTTTAGCTCTTAGGAAGTCCTGTCTTAGAAAGGGCTACTTCTTCGATATTCTTGGCCTCATTTTTTAAGCTCGTGATCAGAAAACTAATGAAAAGGAACTTAACTGGTTAGCATTCTCGTCCACTTGAAATATAACTGAGCTTTAGCAGGGATATAACTAAAGGTAGTGATCGTAAATAAGGACGTTAGGGTGGCAGCAAGAGAGAAGCCTTCAGTGAATATCAAAGGCAGTCATAAACATTGGCAGACTTTGTCTGTTAACACTTGTTCCTTGATGGGACCAAGACGCTTTGAGGGTAGTGACGTTATTGAACAAAAAGCCATTTTGAAAACTCTTTGTTTTCACAGGCAAGAAACTACATTCAGTCTTTGACCCAGATGCCGAAGATGAACTTTGCAAATGTTTTTATTGGTGCCAATCCCTTGGGTAAGTTGAGCATGTCCTCACGTCGTGGATATTAAATTGGTTATGGCATGAGTTAGGGGTTTGAAGCCTGTGACTTGCTCACAACCACAGTCGTTTCTGACCCAGGCTGAGGATGAGAGCAAGTGAAGTACAGCCCGTGTTAGCGGACCCCTCAGGAGCTCCCGCAGTGGGCCCTGCTCTGCCTGTCACTCTTGGGGGCTATAGGACCTGTCATCCTGTGTATGTACGTTTCCTTCCTCTCTTCTTCTGCCCCTCTAAGACTTAGCCACTCTAACTGGTGGAGCCAGTTTGCCACCTCAGGCTTTAAGGAATGGCACCATATTCCTGCCACCGTCACTTCTAGGATTCTTGGCAAAGGGACATGACACAGCAGCTGTGGGATATGTACCGCCTTGGCTAAAGGAGTTGCTTTCTTCCATAAAGCTGGGGGCTGATGTGTGCTTCAACTGTCCCCTGAAAGTGGCATTGTCTGAGGCTCTAATGCCCTGACCCTAGAGGGCACGGTGGTTAGTGGTGGACGCAGAAAAATCAAGGCCAGGACCTGCCTCTGACAGGAGGGGTGCAATGAGAGGGCATGATGACAGTATACTAGGCCTCTTCACTTTGCTGAAGATTGTGTAAGTGGGTCATCCCTCTGCTCAAGGGCCCCGACAGCTGCGCTTCAGGCTCAGTTTGTCCTCTGGAGGCTGACGGCCACGAGGACCTCTTCAGAACTCGGAGTGAAGGCTAAGTGGCGTTAGCTCTCTAAGCACTTCATCCATCGTGATCGTTGACGGGGCATCAGTGTCACAGTGATAATTCTTATAATAGCACAGATGCTCGCACTGTGTGAAGTGTTGGGCCATTATGGACGAGTTCCTGTCAGCCTTGGAGTCGGAGGGTTTGCCACATCTCAGCTGGGTCACCCTTGCTTCCAAGAATGAATGCACAAACTCATCATGGGTGTACAGAATTCTTCCAGGGTTGGTTTAGGTTTGCATCTGCCCTGCTGTGTTCTCATCAGCTTTGTATGATTTATTGAAGCTGTATTATCTAATCCAAGGACATGTGAGAAGCTCTCTGAGTCATAAGTACTCTTAAGAATTTGGGAGATGATGTTGTATGCTGGTATTTTTCTTGTCTGTCATTCTAACCTGAATTTTTTTTTCATTATATCAGCTCATGTTTTAGATGTGATGATGCTCCCTGTTGGACTTCCTGTTAGTTCAGTCAGATTTGCTCATTCCTTTTTCTGGGGGAGGGAGGATATGTGTGTCCCAGCAGCTTATTTAGGTCACATCCATCCTGATAGGTCTCCTCTTCTCTGGAATTAGGACATTTAAACATTCAGAAGAACTAGATACTACACAGCAACACAGACTGCAAGTGAGTTGAGCGGAGGCTTTAGGCCACCTGGGGCTCAGCACTGCAGTTCTCAGAGTTTAAACAGACCTAACAGCCAGCCCCCTGCCAGTGATGTCATATAGACTCTTGCAGGCTTCTGAGAACGTGGTGTTACTGCCCATGAACTTGTACCCAGCATATTAATGGGGTAGGATTACACGAGTGGGAATATTGGCATCTATCTGTCAATCACTGTTTCACCATTACTCTCATAAATTGCCCTTTGATGTAGCGTGTGTATTTGTGTCTGGCAGTATCTTGGAGGAGTCTTTTTCTTACCCCTGACCTTATTCCTTATGAAGGTATTGGTTATAAGGACATGGCACTTTTTACTCTAGGGGTGGCAAAGACCATATAATTCAAACAAAGCTGATAAAGCTTATTTTTTTCTAAGAGAAGAATATATATCTAGGTATTTCTCCCAGTGCTGTAAAGTGTAAACTCATGAACTTGAATCAACACATGAAAATTCATCCTGTTTCTGTATCCCTCTGAAAACTACATTTCTTTGGATTCCTCTGGAATTCAGGCTGCAGGACAGGGGTCTTACAGAACCTCCCGTGTGCACCACAGTAGGTCTGTAAAGGAACGTGTCCTCCTCCTCAGTCCCCCGGCTGCCCCCTTCCACAGTTAAGGAATCATCAGTAATTTGCAAAGCCTCAAAAGCCTTGTTTCCCTGAGTGATTCCTGTGGTCATGGCATCATTTGTCCTGCACCATTTTGAAACTCAAAACATCCTCATTTGAAAGAAGTAGAAAAATTACAGTTTTGTGACCCCTAATGAAATGATTGCGCTGAAGAAAAATCTAAGAAAATCAGATTTTTCTTTGCCTTTTTTTAAAGTATATTTCATTGATTATGCTATTACAGTTGTCCCATTTTTCTTCCTCCTCGTTATTTCCCCTCTTCCCTGCATGCCCCCCCCCGCACACACCCCCCCCCTTAGTTCATGTCCATGGGTCGTACATATAAGCTCTTTGGCTTCTCCCTTTCCTATACTATTCTTAACCTCCCCCTGTCTGTTCTGTACCTGCCAGTTATGTTTCCTAGTCCGTGTACCTTTACTCCCATTCTCCACCCTCGCCCTCCCCACAGATAACCCTCCATGGGCTCTCCATTTGTGTTATTCTGTTCCTGTTCTAGTTGTTTGCTTTGTTTGTTTTTGTTTTTGTTTTTTTAGGTTCAGTTGTTGATAGTTGTGAGTTTGTTGTCATTTTACTGTTCATAGTTTTGATCTTCTTTCTTAGATAAGTCCCTTTAACATTTCATATAATGAGGGCTTGGTGATGATGAACTCCTTTAACTTGACCTTATCTGGGAAGCACTTTATCTGCCCTTCCACTCTAAATGATAGCTTTGCTGGAGAGAGTAATCTTGGATGTAGGTCCTTGCCTTTCATGACTTCGAATACTTCTTTCCAGCCCCTTCTTGCCTTTAAGGTTTCCTTTGAGAAATCAGCTGCTAGTCTTCTGGGAACTCCTTTGTAGGTAATTCTGCCCTTTTCTCTTGCTGCTTTTAAGATTCTCTCTTTATCTTTAATCTTGGGTAATGTAATGATGATGTACCTTGGTGTGTGCTTCCTTGGGTCCAACTTCTTTGGGACTCTCTGAGCTTCCTGGACCTCCTGGGAGTCCATTTCCTTTGCCAGATTGGGGAAATTCTCCATTATTTTTTCAAATAAGTTTTCAATGTCTTGCTCTTCCTCTTCTCCTTCTGGCACCCCTATGATTTGGATGTTGGAACGTTGAAAGTTGTCCCAGAGGTTCCTCGGCCTCTCCTCATTTTTTTAAATTCTTGTTTCTTCATTCTGTTCTAGTCGAATGTTTATTTCTTCTTTCTGCTCCAAATCATTAATTTGAGTCCTGGTTTCCTTCCCTTCACTGTTGGTTCCCTGTATATTTTTCTTTATTTCACTTTGATTAGCCTTCAGTTTTTCCTCTATTTTGTCACCATATTCAACCATTTCTGTGAGCATCCAGATTACCAGTGTTTTGAACTCTGCATCTGTTAGGTTGGATCTCTTCATTGCTTAGTTCTATTTTTGGAGCTTTGATCTGTTCTTTCGTTTAGGCCATATTTTTTGTCTTGGCCCTCCTGCTACATTGTAAGGGGCGGAGCCTTAGGTATTTGCCAGGATGGGGCAACCCACATCACTGCCTTGCAGCTCTGTGTGTGGGGGCGGGGCCTGAGAGGGGACAGTGCCACTTAGTCAGCCCTCTGTGGCTTTCAGTCACTTCCCCCACTACCCACAAGTAAATCGGGCCCTTTTGGTGCTGGTTCCTGAATGGGTGGGTTTGTGTATGTTCTAGGACCCTGTGGGCTCCTCCAACAAACTGTCCTATGAGGCTGGGAGATTCTCCCGCTGCCACAACCCCCACAGATTTTTATAGCCAGAGGTTTTGAGGCTTTCTTTTCCTGCGCCAGAACCCTGGGTTGCACGGTCTGTCTTGCTCCCCTGTTGTTCCCCCAGTTTATCCGTACGCAAATGTGACACCGCCAGCTGCTGCCTAGCCTACCCGGTCCTGTAGCCTCAACCTTGCCACGTTCCCTCTGCCCTGGCTTCCCATCTCTGTCTCTGCCCCTCCTACCAGTCTAGATAAATGTTTCTTCTTTAACTCCTTGGTTGTTGGACCTCCATACAGTTCGATTTTCTGGCTCTTCTAGTTGTTTTTTGTTTTTAAATTTGTCGTTGTCCTTCTTTTGGTTGCGTGAGGAGGCAAAGTGTATCTATCTACCTTCATCTTGACTGGAAGTAGTAGATTTTTCTTAAGTGAAAAGAATATTTATGTGGTTTCAAAGTGTCCCACAGGTTACTTGCTTAGGGCAACAAAGAAATAACTCTGTGGTCAAAATCAGCATCATTCATAGTGGGACAAATGACCTTAATGCACCATCAGGGACTCAGAGTCCTATGAAACATTCTTGCCAAAAATGTTTAGCCCAATTTTAACAAATTTTTAGATCTAATGCGGTTTTCTGGAAATACAAGGGGAAGAGGAAAATAAGGATATAGATACATGATGGATAGTCTCAAGACAACTGGACTGTCTTTTGGGGTCAGAATGGGAAAGGGGGAAGGATGATTCTAGATTCAGAGAAACTAAAGAAACCCAATCAAATGCAATGTATGACCCTTCCTTGGATCTTGGTTTGAACAGAGTAGGTGTAAATGACAACTTTGTGATAAATGGAGAAATTTTAACTTGAACCGGATTTTAGATGATATTTGGGAATTACTTATTTGTCAGATGTGATAACAGTTGTATAGTTGTACAAGAAGATGTCTTTATGCTGAAATATTTGGGGGTAATCTATCGTGTCTATAATTTTATTTTAAAATGGTTTAACCAAAAATAGAGAAACACAAAATGTTAATTGTTGGATATGGGTGGTCAGCATGAGTATCCACTGTATTGTTTTTTATATTGAAATTTTTCATAGTGAAAATTTTATCCAAATACCATATTTGTTACCCACACACCCATGTAAAAACCTCAATTTGTCCTTTGTTTGAAGACCCATTTGATGAATGTTCATTTGCCTTATGTTAGTAAGTGAACGTGAAGGATGACAAAACTGAAAAATTAAAAACTAGCCCTACTTACCTCTTCTAGATCACCTTAGCTATAGGCTTTCATTTTGACACAGTTTGACTACAGTGGTAAGAGTTTGACATGGATATTCCGCAAAAGGTTTTTCAAACAGAATCTCAGCTATTTAAAAAAATTCTTCAGTAACGTATTCTTTAAAAATAATACAAAATATATCCAAACACGTCACACACACACAGCAGAAAAGGGATAATATGTCCTAGAGCTGACACTTCGGAGGAGAATTCTTTGTTTAGGTTTGAAGGGTCAGAGCTGTGTGTCTGTTAATAAGGCATGTTTTTTGTTGACGTGTTAAAAATAAAAACTCTTATGTTTTCCTTCCAACCTGTGGCACTAATAGCTGTCGACCTGCTGGAGAAGATGCTGGTATTGGACTCGGACAAGAGAATCACAGCCGCGCAGGCCCTTGCGCACGCGTATTTCGCCCAGTACCACGACCCTGATGATGAGCCCGTGGCCGATCCTTACGACCAGTCCTTCGAGAGCAGGGACCTCCTTATAGATGAATGGAAGAGTAAGTCGTAAGGCAGCAATACCATCTAGCCTGAGAAGTTAGGTTTGAAAATCTTCTCTGGGTAAGCCGCTAACCGAACGCTGTGGGGAAAAATAAGATTTCTGGCTATAGCCAACTCGTTAAAACTTGTAACTAGAGTCTCTTGTGCCAAGTGAACATGCCCCTCAGACGGAAACTTGTAGATGATGACACTTTCTGGAGTTTTGAGATGCTCATGTCTGGTCTGATTTTGCACACAGCCCCTCACATCTGCCTAGATCTTTGAGGTTCTTCAGAACTTTTTCTTTACAACTCTCTGAGATGAGTGGAGGAAAGGGCATTTTTATAGTTATACAGTTGTATAGTTGATACAATTAGGGCAAAGATTTTATATCGTACTTATTACCTTAGACCTAGTTAGAGACACAGCCAGAAATGGAACCTGTGTCTTCTATGTCCAATTGCATAGTCTTTACATAAAACACAAATTCAGAACTCCAGGTAAATCCCAAAAGCCAGGATTATCTGTTGCTCTAGCTCATGGGAGTGCTCTGTTATCCCTGAGCTTTAAAGGAGGCTCTGAGAGATGAAAGAAACAAGAAAAAAATGTTTTTTTTATATGTATCCTTGACCTTCTGTGTAATCACATGATTCATTAGGATATCACACACAAGCAACAAATAATTACTTGAAGTAGGCCATCAAAGCAATAGCGTGGACAGGGAGGAAGGATCTTGAGCTTAGAAGTTACAGTGCTTGTCAGCGAAGAGAATAGTCTAAACGCTCATGTCCTGCTTTTTCCTTCCCAATTTCTAGGCCTGACCTATGATGAAGTCATCAGCTTTGTGCCTCCACCCCTTGACCAAGAAGAAATGGAGTCCTGACCACCTGGCTTTCGTTCTGTTGATCCCGCTTCACTGTGAGGGGAAGGCCTTTTCACGGGAACTCTCCAAATCTCATTCAAGTGCCTCTTGTTGCAAAGATCTCCCCCATGGTGGAAGAGGGGTGTGTGTGTGTGCGTGTGCACGCATGTGTGTTCGTGTATGTGTGTGTGTGTCTGTCCTTGTGGGAGGGAAAGATAATATGAGCAAACTACGATCACAGTGACTTTACGTGGGGTTACAGATGCTCCGTGACAGCCTCTGCTTGCGCTTCTTTGTGAGAGTCAGCTCGGGCCGGCAAGAGCTGCCGTCGTGTTAGGGTTTGTTAAATGCGAAGTAAAAAACAGTAAATGTCCCTCATCCCAGTCATGCATTTACCATTTTGGCCTCTCCTATAGCCCCACCTTGATGGTGGGGGGTCGCCTTGACCATGGTAGCACAGAGAAGGCCCACACCTCTGGCTGCTTCAGACCTGAAGTCGTTCCTCAGCAATGCATACAGCCAAAAAGGACCAACCGGCTTCTGTGCACTAGTCTAAGATGAATTTGCTTTGTATGATTCTCAGAGCTCAACAGGTGTATCTGAAACTGTAAATATGTGCCTTAAAAGAAGAGAAGAGAGTGTAGATAGTAAGAGAGCGCAGCAGATGAAGTTCTGAGCCAGGCACATAGCAGCTTGTTGGACAGCCACTTGTGAAACAGGGAGCCTTCAAGAGGCACTGTGTGTGCATGTGTGAGCATGCGTATAGTGCTTCTCGCTCTCCCCCTCACCCCCAGGTGTTGTTGCCATTTCTCTGCAGTATTACCCAACCTTCAGTGCAGAGGTTTCTTGAGTATTGGACCCAGTAGCCAGAAGCCGGTTCTTGCTGTCCGTGAACTTCCTGTGTGCTCTTCCTTCCTAGCAGAGTGACGATGTGTTTTGCACGTCTTGCTGTTTGAGCATGCACAGCTGCTTGTCCTGTGTTTTTTTTTTTTTTCGGGAGGCCCTCGTGCCAGGCAGGTTTGCCAGTGAAGACTTCTTGGGTAGTTCAGAACCCACGTCACCTTGGCTGATGCTGTGGGCAGGTGACATCGTCTTCTCTTCAGCCCCCAGTGCTATTTTGTGTTGAATACAATTGATAATCCAGGTGCTTTAGATGTGAAAATTATGAAGAAATGGAACAGATGGATGTATAACATTTCCTTTCTTGCCATCTGGTTTTTAACAAACTATTTTTGGAAGCCATCATGGGAAAGACAGGGCTTTTCCCAGGAATATCTCAGACTTTGGAAGACAAGTTGTTCTCTTCACTCCCGATAACCAATGCTAAGAAATGTTGAAAATCAAAGTGAAAAATTCAAAAGCTCATGAGGCCAGAAACTCCTTTTGCTATTTTTATCTAAAGATGGAGATATATATATATAATTTTTTTTTTTTTTAAGTAATGAGATGTCTTTTCCACCTTTCTTTGGAAAAGGCTCTTTTTGGCAGCTTAACATTGACTTCTTGGTCTTGGTTTAGGGAGAAATGAATTTTGTATATTGTAGGAATCCTTTGAGAATGATTCCTTTTGATGGGGAGAAAGGGCAAATTATTTTAATATTTTGTATTTTCAACTTTATAAAGATGAAATATCCTCAGGGGTGGAGAAGAGTTGTTTTCATAATTTTCTGAATTTCAGGCATCTTGTGCTACATAAGGACCCATATATTTAAACCTTTTGTGAAAAAAGAAAGTGGGAAGCCACTTCCAGTGTTGACCATGTGACAGTGGCTTGTATTTGGGTCATGGTGTTTCCATTTCTCTGTCACAGTGCAGTGCTCCGTGCACTCCAGAGGGACAGGGTAGGACCGGGTCACCTGGAGCAAGAAGGTAGGAGGCAGGCTGGTGGTGATGACACCACCCCTGGGATTCTCCCCTTTTTAAAGGGAAACGCGTGCAGAGGCCTCATCTCCTTAATGTGCAGTGCGAGTCCTCACAGTCCACTGCCAGATGAATTTTGTCAGCCACGCTGGGTTGTAAATTCTAGTGTGATTTCCTGCGGAACTGCTCTGAGTACTTTTTCCTAAAGGCCTTTGCAGTTTGACCGTCTGTGTCTTAGGAGGCTGAGTGCCCCTGGGAGCCTGGACTCAGCTGGCGCCTGAGGAAGTGCTCCTTGGCTTCTGAGAATCATGCTCCCAGCTCCTGATTTCTCTGAACAGAAGGCAGAAGAGAGAATGAGGGAAACTGCTATTTTATTTGTATTCATGAACTTGGCTGTAATCAGTTATGCCATAGAGGATGTCATACAATACCACTGGTCGAAATAAAGGCTATTTTTCAAATTTAGTGAGTTTCTCAATTTTATTAGATTTTTCTCTTGATCATTTAAATTTAATATTCAGTATGGCTTTTTATCTCAGTGTTCTTTCAACTGTGGCCTGGCATACGTTTCTGACAGATCTTAATATTCCTTCTAAAATTTAGAAAACATTTATAGAACTCCTCAGTTGTACACTTTATGGTAAAGCAGATCTGAGTCTTTGAAGCTACTGGGTAAAGCAAAGAGTAAATTAACGCGGTGTAGCGCGGCAGGCCCTGTGCTGCTACTGCCCCCGGGTGTCAGAGTGGCCTAGGACCGAGGGCAGCGGACCTCAGTACAAGGGCCACATCCAGTCTACCACCTATTTTTGTGCAGCCGCTAAAAATGGTTTTTACATTTTTAAGTGGTTGAAATAAGAACAGTATTTTTGTAGCATGTGAAAAGTAACAATGTAAAATTCAAATATCAGTGCCCACAAATAAAGTTCTATTAGAACACAATTACACACTTGTGTATGTGTTGTCTGTGGTTGCTTTTGTGCTACAATGACAGAAAAGAGCAGTTGCAACAGAGACTGCGTGGCCCACAAAGTCTGTAAACTATTTCCCTTTTACAGAAGACGTTTGCCAACCCCTGGCCTAGGATTTCCAAATCCTCATTGTAAAGTGAAGTTTCTTAAAGTAGATGTTTGGGTTCTTTTCGCCTTTGACATTCCAAGGTAATCTGCAGAAAGTATATTTTTATTTTTAATTTTCCAGAGATAAGGTTGGGTGTGTACAATGTGTACATTGTTTATAGACTTTTAAGCAAATGTCGTTTATGACTCTTGTCTATGGCCCCTGACAATATTCTTCAGAACTACTGGATTGTGTCACGGGATTTAAAGGGCCGCAAGAACCCTGGCTGGGTGACTCAGTTGGCAGACTGTCATCCTGATAGCCAGGGTTGCGGGTTTGATCCCTGGTCAGGGCACGTACAAGAATCATCCAACGAATGCATAAATTAGTGGGACTACAAATCAATGTTTCTCTCTCAAATCAATGAATATATGTATATATGTATATGCCGTGAGAGGCCACAGCTGTTTTAGGGTTTGTGTTGGTGTGCTTCCTTTCTCAGTGGCCCAAGAATGCTGATAGGTGACCCAGGGTGGGTTGTGTGGCTGCATTTTTGTCCTGTGCCATCTGGTCCCTGGCTGGCAGTGATAGAAAGCAAACCAAACACAGGCTCTTTTCTTCATCCTGTTCTCAGTGACTTCTTAAAGGGCTAAAGACACCCAGTTGTCACATATGATACATTAGCCCCTGTAAGGTCAGACACAGGGAATGTGTAGGGAATATTTTGCCTTCACACACTAGACATGAGCACCGCGAGACAACCTTCCTAGGCTTCTGGGAGCGGAGGGCCTCTTTAGCTCAAGGAGGCAGTTGACATCAGAAAACGCTGACCTAGAGGGCGTCAGCATAAAATGGGGATGAGAATTTCACAGCATGTGGTGGAGACTGAGGGAGAGAGGAAGTCTGATTGGGACTTTTATCATGAAAACAATAAAATTATAAAAGTACATTCATAATTTCAAATATATTCTTAAAATGTACGAAGAATGAATCATGTTTGGTTTTAAAGTGAAACCATGGTTAGTATCCTACAATATCGTTCCCATTTGATTTTTGTAGCATAACCTTAGGTAATTTTTGCAAGAATATTTGAGGTCTTCCTCAGTTTCCTAAGGAGCCTAATCTTTTGATGTAACATATTTCTTTTTTATAAGTACTTATTGGTGATCATTTTATCACCTTTTCATTGTTAACTGAACTGAGTCTGCCAGCCCACATTTTCAATGGCTTTGCTTGAGGTTTGAGTAGTTTTCTAGTATTGTTTATAAAGTTCATCAAATCTACCATCTTTTACAAGATTTGCAATTATTGCGATTCATTTTCATTATACTGGGTTGGCCAAAAAGTCCATTTAGTCTTTTTCATAAAATAAAACACACATTTTTCACTTCCACCAACAACTTCATTGATTTGCATATTTTATGTCAGTTATCTCCCAGTGTGTTGTAATGCTCATTGTTCTCAGTGTCTTGATTTGATCACAATCAGCTTCAACTGGTCTGCCCGACCAGTTTCTTGCTGGAGCATCATCCAGCAAGAAACCTCCAGCACGAAACTTTGCAAACCACTTTTGACATGTTCGATTAGTCACAGCACCTTCCCCATACACTGCACAGATCTTTCTTTTTTTGCATTTCAGTTGCGTTTTTACTTTTCTTGAAATAACAAAGCATAATATACCAAAAATGTTGCGTATTTTCTTTTGTCTTCAAAATTACAATGGCTACACAAAAATTCAATTTGGTAATTTTTTTTAAATGTATGCTGATATGACAGATGTCATATCAAAACTGATTTGAATGAAGTTAAAGACAACTGCTGGAGCCATCTTATGGGAAAAACCAAATGAGCTTTTTGGCTAACTCTTATTTGTGTCATTTGCCATATGCTTGCAGTGTAATCAGAAACTAACAAGACCAGACCAGAGTGGGTAGGATAGACACCCTGGGTTCAGATACTTTATGAAGCAAGGAGGGACTGATTTTATGAGTAGCCTGTTCAGTAGTGAGTGTTTTCATGTGATGCTTTCTCGAGGACTTGGCTGACGAATATGTGAATAACCAAGACCCTCTTTATTTATCATACAGGTGTTTTAATAAACATACCCTGTAAAACTCAGCAGTTACACTTCTCAGAACTTAGAGACCTCATAAATGTACACAGGAAAAAGTAAAAGGTTATTCGGCGCTATGTTCTTTGTAATAGAAAAACATTGGAAGTGACCACGTATCTGTCAGTGAGGCCTTGATTGAATACGATGCTTCTCTCTACAGTGGAATACCACACAGCTAGGCATGGACATGTGCAAGGTGGGTTATGAGTGAGAAAAGGCAAGTGGCACATGATAGCACACCGTCACCCTTTTTGTACTGATAGAGTGAAAATACATGGCTAGGGAAACCCCTAGAGGAGCACACACCAAAGTCAGCAGTCACCTCTGGGTAGTGGGATTATAGGTGACAACAGAGTAATTTCCTTTTTAATCAGAAAAATTTGTTTTCAGAAGACAGACTTGTAAAGTCTGTGCGACCCGGGGAACCATTCCCCAGTTTCAGCTTTGCCAGGGCCAGGGCCCCCCAACTCTTCAAGACTTCCCAGAAGGGCTGCTCCCTGCTGTTGGGCCTCTGGCAAGGAGAGCACCACTGCGACTTTGAAGCAGGATTCTCTCCTGCTAGGAGGGCTTGGTAGTTTCTTCCCGTAGAGAAGAGTGTATTTTAAGGATCTGAAGCAGGATTTTTCAACTTTGGAACTACAGACATCTTGGGCCAGGTGATTCTTTGTTGTGGGGGCTGTCCTGTACATTGTAGGGTGTTAAGTGGCATCCTGTTTTCTACTCAGGATGAAAGTAGCACACATATCCCCCTCTCCCAGTTATGACAGCCAAACAAATGTCTCCAGACATTACCAATGTCCTCTGCGGAGAAAAACCATTCCTGGTTGAGAACCACTGGTCTAAATCTTGTGACAGCTCAGTCTTGCAGAATACCAAAACCTGTTCCTGAAATAATTGAAGGTTAACACCTACTAACCTGTTAGCACTCAAAGAAGTGGCTGGATATCTCGAGGGGAAGTACAAATATTAAAAGTTTTTTAAAGACCTGAGTACATCTCTTGGGAAAAAAGGAAGATATTAGGCAGTTCAGAAGGAAGTACATTCAACACGATTAAGGCTATTCCATTTCTCAAAAAAAAGAAAAAAAAGGTGAGTGTTAAATGAATAAAGTTAGCCTTTGTTCAGAAGCCATTATCCGCAAGCAGAATATCTAGTGATTAAACTGAAGACGACTGCAAGATTTTC
>PVJD01009314.1:0-64105 GCA_004026545.1 Mormoops blainvillei | reverse complement strand
AGCTCCTCAGCCCAGGGCCTCCGCCTCTGGGGCTTCACTAGCGTCCCCTGCTCCCCAGAATTTCCAAGGTATTTGGGCAATGGCACCAAGAAACCAATGAAACTGCCCATTAAATTTTCTTTCAGCTGCCAAGGGACACCCTTTGGGACAACATTAAAATTCAGGGAGGAGGTGGAAGGAACGCCTTCTCAGTGGGTGTCTATGGGTCTACAGTGACTGCCAAGACGTGCCGCAGGAAGAAAACAGCTCAGAGAAAAATCAAGAAGGTTTCCATCCCTGGGAAAGTCAGCTCACTTATGACCAGGTCATCTGACCACAATGCGCCCCTGACCGCACATTCCTCTCAACTCAAGGGGAACATGCACTTCAGATCTGCCTGGAGAAGGCGTCTGCCTGCTGTCTGAACGCAGCACAAAAGTCTCTTTTGCTGCAAGCGGGTTCCTCCAGCCTCTGCAATGCTGATCTTTAAACACGACGAATTTAAGATGCTGCGACACGTCGGGGTGAGGCTGTCTGAAATTTGCTGAAGGTCTCTGTTGAATTCCACGTGGAATTTAATTTCAGGATCCTGCCGGCCCTCACATGAATAACGCAGACATCAGCGGCCCTCATGCCCTCCGCCACCAAGGACCGCCTTCACAGTCTCCTCCTTTGGGTCTAAGCCCCAGTTTTCATGCAGAGTAATCTTTCCTTTCTTGTCCTGATGCAATAACAAGTAACAGCTGTTTTTGAAATTCACCATCCGTGCACAGTGACAGGAGATAGCTGCCTATCAGAAGCCGGCTTTGTTAAAAAGTGGCTGGTTGGGAGGTAAACTCTTAATTCTTATTTAGATGGAAGAGAGAGCCAGTTAACTTTGCCAAGAAGAGGGAGAACTTGGGAGGGACAAGGAAAGGCGGACAAGGAATCAGATTAATTTCTTTTGTGCAACACGATGTTCTACCAGCTTACAACTGTAAAATTCTAACAAGCTTTAGAAAGAAAAGAAAAACCACACACGCACACACACCCGATGCAGAGCCCAAGGCCCAAAGCTGTCCTAACTTGAAAGTTGGAGCAAAAGCAAAATCACACGTGCAATAAAAGCAGAGAGGCTCAAAGGAGACACAGGCACATCACCGACTCCACTGAATAAACACCCTCGGGTGCCCGCTTGCCGGGAACTGAGAAAGAAGTGAAGGCTTTAGAACGGAGCAGAGGAGTGAGGGGTGGGTGGTGGGGACTAAGAGGCATCTAATTTTATCTGGCTTCTTTCCAACAATAAAATCTAATCCATCATTTTCTCCGGGTGAAGGCTCTTAATGAAAATTTAGAGAGTGTGACTGAAATTTAGAACTCTCTGGGGATTCTGCTGGGAAGACGTCTAGCAGCCTCACAGAACTCACTGCAGCCGAACCTGCCGAGAGAAGGGATGCATGCAAAGCCATGGGGTTGAAATGTAGCGTTGGACCTCTGTGTCCCTTGCCATCGCGAGAAATGTCCCCCAAAAGCAGGCCAAGATGCATTCATTTTATATCTCCCAGCCTCCTTCTGGCCTGGGGAGGACGGGGTGTCTCCTCCAAGACCTCAGTTTACAACTCTTGGTCTATGATGAAGCCAGGTGGGGAGGGGGGACAGAGAGAGGCAAATTCTTGGCTCAGCCACTCAAAGCCATATGCTGTCACCCATGACGCCACCCCTATTACCGCCCTCACTCAGACAAAGATGGGGAAGGGGGTTTGTTCTTCTCCAATGTGTAAATACCACTTCTATCTGACCACCACCTCTATCTAGTTCCAAACATTGCCACCAACCTAAAACGAAACCCTGTGCCCATCACCATTCCCCTCCCCCAGCCCCTGGAGACCGCTAATACACTTTTATCTCTCTGGATTTTCCTGTTTGGACAGTTCATATAAGTGTAGTCATACTAATACGTAGCCTTTCTGTCTGGATTATTTCACTTAGAATAAGGTTTTCGAGGTCCATCCGCATGGTAGCGGGTCAGTTCTTCATTCTTTTCATAGCTGAGTGATATTCCACTGTACGGATAGACCCTATTTTGCTTAACCATTCATCCACCTGCAGACATTTGGGTTGTTTCTACCCTTTGGCAATTGTCGATAATGCTGAAATGAGCACGAGTGTCTGCTCAGGTCCCTGTTTTCAATTCTCTCAGGTGTATACCTGAAAGCGGAATTGCTGAATCATATGGTAATTCTATGTTTAACTTTTGAGGAACTGCCAGGTCATTTTCCACAGTGGCTGCTCTATTTTACTTTCCCACCAACAATGAACGAAGGTTCATTTCTCCGTGTCCTCACCAGTATTTGCTACTTTGTGTTTTGTGTTATAACCGCCGTAATGGGTGTGAAGTAGTATCTCATGGTGGTTTTGATTTGCACTTGCCAAGCTTCTTTTCAGGTGTTTGTCGGCCATCTATCTTCTCTGAGGAAATGTCTGTTCAAGTCCGTGGTGCATTTTTTAACGGGGGTACTTTTCTTTTTGTTGTTTCCACTCATCTGTCTTAAGTCCCTGTAATGTAGAGGCTCTAGGTGAGACCACTCCCAGGGTCCAGATATGAGTGGGACCCCCGGTGTGCAGTGAGAGGGTTGCAGGGTCCCCCACCACAGCCCACCCCCTGCAGGGTTGCAGGCTGGCTGTGGGGGCAGCCACCTTTGATCAATATTTGAAAACAGGTGGGAGGGGCGATCTCAGCCTTTTCACGTTCTCCTGCGTACTCCCTTGCTAAGCATATTTGATCACAGGATATTATTGGCCAGTATAGTTTATTTTCTCCTGGGAAAAAAAGGGCCCCAGTTATCACAGAGCAGAAGGAATGACCCAGAGGCCGGGTTGACACCTCCAGGAGTAATATAGCCACCAGTGCTTCCAAATCATCAAAATGCAAGCCCACCACAACCTTAAATCCTGGAAGGATTGTAAGAACCCAAGATGCTCCCTCACGCAAAGGGAGAAAATGTTACACTTAAGCCAAACAGTACGGAGCGATCCTAGGTGTCACCAGTAAATGTAAAATAGTGGTAAATGTCAAAAGCAAAAGATGCCTCCTTCCATTTCAAACTCGAGACTCCAAATCTGTTCCCTGAACGGCGGGCTCGCAATTTCTTTAAGTTTTATGCCCAATAATAAACAGGCAATTTGGACTCATTTCCACAAAAGCAGGCCCACGTGATTCTCAACAGATGTGCTCTAAGCACACAAGATATTAAGGAGCCACGTTAAGCACTTCACATTTTAATTCTGAAGTATCTCTCCCTGGAAAGCCAGCCTGATTTAAGAGGAGCTACCCCAAGTTCAGAAACCATGTTCTTCTGTGCCTACAAGAAATATGGGTGTGAGCCCTGACACTAGCAACCTAAAGTTTCTGATGATAAGCGTCTAAGTCGTATCAGCACGTCCGTCCAGTGAGACAGAGGAGCGTCGCTGCCAGGAGGGGTGTAAATGGCCATTCGTATGCAGGTTGCTCCCAGGTCCCCCTGATATCAGAAGTTTGCTGGAGCTGACGGAGACCCCTGTACCTCCCGATGGCCCAGGCAATGAAGCCGATGGACTCCTGGTTCTCTCTGAGTAACAAGGAGTTGATAAGTTTGGGTACAGTGGTAGCACACGGCAAACCCCCCTTACATTTCCTATGTGGAACATTTTCAACTCAATTAATACCAAAATCAAGAAAAAAACCCAAAAACAATTTTTAAAATTTCCAATATCTGTAGCTACTCAAAACCACGATGAGTCACCTGCCCCGTGGGAATACGTGTCCTGTCCCTTCTCCACAGGCCCCCTCTTACCTTCACTGGGGACTTCTTCTCTCACTCACCTTCACAACACGATAATGTTTTTTTCCTGATGAAAAGTTGTCATTTGCCTGCCAAGGAGATCGTGAGCAATCTTGATCTTTCCCATCAAAGTTCTATGAGCACGATGCCATACGTTAGGGGAGGAGGGACAGGTGGAGGGTGTGGAGGTCCTGGGTGTCGGCACCCACCCTACTCCCTCCCCTCCCCACCGCATTCCCTCCACCCCCATGTCTGGCCAGGTCAGGGAGGCTCTGTGGTGAAAGAGGCTGCAGGGAAAGAAAAACCTTTTCCTCTACCCGCTTAGGTTCAGTGACTGGGGACTGGGGATTAAACAGACAAGCAACAGATAAACGGAAGAAAACAGTTTATTCATATGCACAGAGTGGCTAAGAAAAGTGGCTGGCTGAGTGATGGTTTCAACTAGATGCTTATACACATTAGTAGGGATAAGGGAGGGGACAGAAAACAGTTCTTAAGAAAAGAATAAATAGGTTTCTATAGGAAAGACAAATTAAGTTTTAGGAGACCAACAGAGACATAAGAAAGTCCGTGATAATGTTTGCCTATACAGGTGTAAGTGCTCTTCTTATCTCCTTCAGGGTCATAGAATTCCCCTGAGAAGGGATTTGAGGTAGGTTTTTTCACAGTCTCTCCACTGGGAGTTGAGGGCTGTGAAGGAGAAATTTAGAGCAGCCTTACTTCCCGGAAGTTACTGTTTTCAGTCCGACAAGGGAAGCTCCTAAAAGGTTTCTTTCTGCACCCGTTGATTCTCAATTGCCTTCAGCTCAAAAGAATCCTCATGCCAAAGCGATACATTTTAGGGTGGCAAACCCTGACGACATACTCGCCCCATTACCCAGCGCTGCACCCAAGTCCTCCTGGGCCAATAGGAGTCACTGTTGAGCAGACTCACTCTGCTCTTTCTCTAGGAGCGGGCCGCAGCAGGGCCACGTGAAAGTCAGCAAAAGTCACAAGAGCGCCCCCTGACCGAAGCTGTTCAGCTGACGGCTTCCCAGGGCCCCAGTTTCAGCAGCGATACTGAGCATCGTGTCGATGTCAGCTGCCTTTCCATTCACCCCCGGTACCCAGCCTCTCCTTGGTTCATTCTTTCAGTAAAACCGTGGCTGTGTTTAGAGCACCCGATGAGATATCGTGACAGAAACAAAAGTCAAGAAACTTCTGTCCTGACAGACTGGAGTTTCTTCCACTTGGTATAAGGTGAATAAATTCCCCTGCCCTTCCAAAAAACGCAGACCTATCCCTGAAACACCAGACCATTTGTGAACCCAACTCCCAGGTGCAGGAGGCGCCGGGGTGCACGGTGAGCAGGGGCCATCCTGCTTTCCTGCCTCTTACTCCCCCTGTGTCTTACAGAAGCTCAGAGCTCACAGGCAGTGAAATGGTGGCCCGCGGCCCATACGGAAAAGCTCCCCGCCCCCACAGGAAGGAAGAAAGGAGGTGTGTGGACGTTGAAATGGGAAGATCTGCCTATTCATCCATAGATGAAGCAATCCACAGGAGCCCCACTCAACATTTGGTTTGCTTTTCCGAAGACAGACCACAAAAGTTCAATTTCTGGGGAGCGGGGCTCTGTCTCTGCTTTAAATGCTAGAGGAAACCGCAGCTGGGGAGGCCACGGGGCAGGGGGCGCAGAAAGGCAGAGAATCTGGAACAAGCTGTGACTTGACAGAAATGAAGGGTCAAGACACGCTCTCACGAAATGCCGCGAGAACCGCTGTGGTCACATCCCGCCAGGCCCACGAAGGCGCTGCGGCGGCAGGTCCTGTAGATGCGGGCGTAAAGCCGTCCACCAGGCCATGTCTGAGGGACGACGGGAAATAGAGGCTCAGTAAGAAAGGCTATTAAAAGCTGGAAAGCTCCACCATCACTTAGCTAAGGATGTGTCAACAGAGAGCGGAACCAAATGCACTTTTTCCAGGAAGGAAACAAGCTTTTTCACAAACCAGCTGCACCAGGAACAGCGAGGCATGAGGCCCACACGGCCATGGGGTTCCAGGCTGCTCCCACCAAAGTGCTAAGCAGGGAAACTAGACGGCCTGGAGGTGGGTTCCAAAAGTTTCAGGTCTCCCAGAACCTTCCCCACCTCCAAGTCCAACTCAAGCCACTCAGCCCAGGGTGTCACCTCGCCCCCGTACACACACAGTCTCCCCACCCCACCTCACCCGGCCCACTCCTGCAGAACCCGCCCTCAGCAGGAACCAGTCACCCACGACCAGCAGCGGGCTGTGAGCACAGCTGCCCTCTGCTGGCTCCCCTGCGCCAGCAGAATCAGGGTCCTCAACCGTCACCTGAGTCCTGAGAGATAAAGCAGGTAAAAGCAGCACCTCAAGGCCCTGAGAAGCCCCCACAGCCAGGGTGAAGCTCCCTGGAAAAGCCAGGCCGGCTGGGCAGGAAGGCCCACTGGGTCCTGCAGGAGAGATGGGTTGAGGCCCGGAGGGCTGTGCTCCCTGGACAGAGCCTGGCCACCAGGGATTGGACAGCCCCTTGCCAAAGCAGAGCCTCTGTTCCCCCTGAAATGAGTCCCCATGCTGGGAGGGGCTGCAGGGCTCCCCTCCAGGTCGTCCCCGCCAAGTGTTCCTGCAAGGTGCTCCCACCAGGTGCTCCCAGCCAGGTGTTCTTAGCAGGTGCTCCCATCAGTTCCTCCCCCCAGGTCCCCTCACCAGGTGCTTCTAGCCCGATCCATTCACTGGGCTCTCCCACCAGGGACGCCCACCAGGAGCTTGAGGGCGTCTGGCCCCATCTCAGCAAGACTGAAGGGGGCAGCTTCTTAATGCCCAGAGTAACCTTGATTACAAATCCAACTTCTGCAAGCTCATCTCGCCCCGAAAAATTATATGAAATATTTTCGGTCTGACCCTCCTTGTCTTCAACAAAAGGAATCAAAAAGCATAAAATCGATGTGGATAGAACATCAAAAAAGGGAATGAGATGGCCATACCTGGTTCTCCAGGTGGATCTAGGAGAGCGAGGGCTGTGGAGCCAGAATGGTTTTCATAGGCCTGCGCTCCCAGTCTCTCGAAAGTGTACGGTGCTCCCAAGACCACAACGTCATAACAGACTGAAAGCAGGACAGAGCGGAGCATGCACCCCTTCCTGTAAGAGATCTACATAAATATAAAATGGTGCCTCTAAATTTGTTAAGGGAAAATATAGCTGTTTGTCATTAAAATGCAACAGTCACATGTAGGGGATTTATTATCGTTGGTTTTAAGTAGAAAGTAGAAATAGAACAGATTTCTCCATGTTCATTTCTAACTCAGTAAATACCCGTAGATGTCACCACAAACAGAAGCTTGAAATATGTAGGAGCATTTAGGGACCCTGAGCTTGACTGTCAATGGGCTGACAGCCTTTCGAAATCCGGAGAGGCGACCATGTGGGCCTACGGCTCCACCTAGAGGCGAGAGCCAGGCAGCCGGGGACACGAGTTGACCACAGACACGATCCGTCACACTACCTCAAGGGGCTTCTGTTTTCAAATTCTATCCGGACAGAGCTGCTGGGACCCTCCTCCAAGATCCAACCCCGCGTACCTTGGCCTGAGGGCCTTGCTCAGGGTCTTACAGATATTATGGAGAGCATTTTCCACGATGCACTGTTATTGGTGCATCCGCCGCTCCCTGCATTAGATAGGGACCCCCAGAAGGTGGAACTTTGCCACATGCACATCCCTGACCTCCCCCAGAGGCTGACCAGAAGCTCAAGGAGGCATGAAAGGTGTGTGTGAGTACATAGTGCGACAGGCAGGGACAAAGAGGGACTCGGGACTGACCAGGATAGGGCAATGGTGAAGCCACCTTGGGAACGTGGGTGTCAAGTTGCACGCCAGCCGCCAGCCACTAGATGCCAGTAGCACTCCAGTCAAGAGGAGCAAAAATGCATCCAGACGTTGCCCAGGAGCCCCTTTGGGCAGGTCACCATCTACACCACGGCACAGATGGTGCCGGGGCAGGATGGGACGTGGGTCACGGAGAGACCAGGTTTCCCAGGGTGCAAATGCCACAGCTCCTTTTCTTGTGTCTGACCGGGCTATTCCTTCTCCAAGCCACGCCGCCCCGCTTGCCAGCAAACTTGCCCTCACAACCTACCTCCTCAGTGTCCAGAGCCACCAAACCCTCAGGGTCAAGAACTTGACGTCCTTGGACCGAGTAACGTTGGAAGGCATGTTTTGTTTACTGCCACCCACCTACCAGCATGTAAGTTTTGCACACTTGAGCCCTGATGTCTCTGTGGCAGACCTTCCAAAAATTAATTGTGAGCAATAATTATACAGCTCTCCCAGGTTCCTAGAACAGCCATTTAGGAGAAAAGAAGGGTGCACACTGCTTTGCCACCAAGGAGGCACCATGGGTGAGGAGAACTGGGTGGGGAGCCCTGGGATGGGGAGACCTGGTGTGGGGCCATAGGTGGGGAGACCTGAGTGAGACCTCAGTGGGGAGACGTGAGTGAGGAGACCTCAATGGAAAAATGTGGGTGGGGAGACCGGGGCAGGGGGACCTGAGGCGAGGAGACTTGAGTGGGAACCCAGGGTAAGGAGAACTGGTCAGGGAGACTTGGGCAGTGAGACCTGAGTGGGAGACCTCGGCGTGGTCTTGCCGGGCTCTGTTATCTTTCTCCAACATTACCCCGTTTTACACCAAGTCTCGGCCCCACTCACTCACCAGGGCCACTGGTAGAAGTGCCTGGCTCCCTCCAAGGCCTTTTGTCAAAATTTAACACAAGCCTGGAAAATCACTGTGTCCAACAAACTTCACGTTGGGAAGCAAAACCAAGGGATACTCTGAGAAGTCACATACATGCCAAGTTGGACTTCCACCCGCTCCACGCTTCCGCCCCCGCTGACACGGCTGCCAGGCTCCATGGTGGCTGCCTCACCATGTAATGCACAGGTTACGTCCCCTTGTGCCCCTTTTGGCCTTGACCCCAGAGTGATCTCCCAAGGTGGAGGGAGTGTGCAAGGCGCCGAGGGCAATTGGAATAGCAGGACTGCACGGGTGCAGGCTACAGTGGACCGGAGGGCTCTGCTTGGTCGTGGCTGGACCGGGCCAGTGTCCTGAGAGGGGTTGTGGTCAGGAGGATCCCCCAACTGCCTGCAGGGTGCATCAGCAGGTGGGACATGTACTCGGTGGGGCTGACCACACAAAGCCGGGGGGTGGGGGGTGGGGGTGACAGCTGAAGCAGGGGCTGGCTGGCCTTTGTGGGCAGATCCTGAGGAGGCGGAGGTCCCAAGGTTTGTCTCTTATTTGAGCTGCCAGGCATCTCTGTCCTGTCTTTAAGGACGATGACCAAGACACAGGTAGGCAGCTGGTGCTCCGTCCAGCCTCCCTGCAGCTGGAGAGAGCCACACAGACCCTTTATCTCCCTCTTCTCCAGCTTCGTCCCTTCTTTTCTGAATATTCTGTAGCTGGAGCAGGGAGTGGGTCTGTTTTAGTAAGCCTTTTGAGCTAACGATTTTCTTTTTTTTTAAACAGAGCCTAGCAACCATTTCTACACAGGAGCCTCTCGTGCAAACTGCGGGTCAGGGAGAAGCCTGTGTCGAACTGCCTGCCTGCACTGTAGTTTTCCCACCTGAGCCTGCCTTTTTAAAGGAGTTCCAGGATTCCTATTTGGACCGGTAGGACTGAGGCCTTCGTCACCCAGGGGACAGCTGCACGGCTATTTCTCCCTTCCACCGCATCTCCCCATCACCTTCTTCACCAACCAATCAGGGCTGCTTCATTCTGGCCAATCGGGATCGTGCCTTTTGGACCAATCAAACTGCAAATACTTGAGGTCTCGTTCACAGGAGGATGGGCCAATCAGGAACCAGGGCTGAGGACTTCTGTCTATGTAAATAAGCTCCACTCTAGCGCCGGAGCACCTTTTTCCTCCCGAAGTTGCGAGTGTGGGCTCTCTTGCTGGAGCTGAAGATGTGTCGCCAAAGCAGACCGGCCCAGAATGGAGTACACCAGAGCAGAGTGGAGCGGGCACCTACCGGGCAAAGCAGGCCAGCACAGGGCAGATGTAGACCAGCAAGATGTAGAGCAGAGCTGTCCACCCAGAGAGGGACCAGAGAGGGGACACCCAGGGCGTCCTCACAGCTGCGCTTTATCACAACTGAGCTGTTTTGCACTGAATAAAGTTTCCTTCGCCACACCCCAAGTTGGGGATTCCGGTTGGTGTTGAATTGATGCCAACGACCAGTCTGTTCCGCCCTTGCCCTGACTGGGTGGGGCTGTTTCCTATCCTAGAGTTTGGGAAAGGTGCACAGAGCACCCTCCCAGCTGTTTGTCCTCCAGTTTTGTACCTGGTGAATTTGAGGTTGGAAAAGGGTGAGAGTCTGAGGACAGAGTGCCCTAACAAGTGCTCCCTGGGATAGGTGTTCTCTCCGCCCCTGCTGGTTTGGGCCGTCCTTGGTGACTGTCCTCAGTGTCTGTATAGGGCAAGTCAGCCTGGTTATCCAACATAAGGCATTTGCGACCTGCCTGGACGCCGACAGGTGCTGGGGCTCTGATTACAGATGCCATGGGGCCCAGCAAAGACACTGTCCTCGACAAGTCTGCGATTTGGATCAGTGGTGATGAAACCAATGTGGACACAGCTTTGGAAACTCCATCCTTCTGGTGGAGCCTTCTGGTATGTGGCGCAAGCCAGGGTGGTTTCAGTCTTGGGTGTGACGTTGCGGGTGACCCGGCGGCTGCCTCTGACAGGCCCCTCTGACTGGCTGGTGAGCTGGGGGGATCCGAGAGGCAAAAGGACCCTACAGGGAACCTCCCAGAAGCACCCAGAGCATGTTCATAAAGCAGTGCTACAAGAGACTCACTTAGGACACTGGGACACACTTAAGACTCGCCAAGGCAGCACAGCCCCACGGGGCCCACTTCAGAGAGCTGGACGGGGCGAGAGAGGGCCCAGCACCAAGTCGGGGACTTTCCCATGGCCTGGTGTCCTCTGAGGGCCCTGGCACATTGGGACAATTAGACATTTGTGGCCACAGCATGTGCCCTGTCTCCTTCCCAGCTGGTCCCAGAGGAAAGGCCACCTGAGCAGCTTATGGACAAGGAATGTGAACTTGTGGAGACTTTCTGCAGGACAGGGAGCGTCATACCCCACCAAGATATACATCTGAGGGTGTCTGCCATGGCCAGACCTGCTGAGGGGCCTGAGACGTGGTGGAGGGGCCTTTTCTCACCGAGCCACCTCTTGATTTGTGAACCTTGCAGAGCGTCATGCTGCCAGCTCCATTTGTGACTTCTCAGTGGGGTTTCCAACGGGGTTGCATGTTTCTGGACTTTTCTAAACAAAAAATACTTCATGATAAACACCATCACATAAAACGTCATTACAAAGACTGCCAGAAACCTTTACTTGGCTCTAAGTTCTCTCAGAAAATGGACTGTCAGCCCCTGACCTAGGAACCCTTTGTCTGAGAGAGAACTTTTAACGATGGTATGTTACAGGGGACGTCTTATAGAACTGTACACCTGAAACCTATATAATTTTATTAATCGATGTCACCCTCAAAAATTCAATAAATAAAAACATAATTAGTAAATGTGCAGAAATGTTATGAGATAAATATACAATTAAAAAAAATTTTTAATGGCATTTATTGCATTGGGATTTTCTGTCAAAATTCCTGCCTTAAGGAAAATTTGTAAGAATACCCAGCCCAGGGTGCTGGCCGGGCCTCACGTGTAGCCCACGAATCCTCCAGAGCTGTGTGTTCCCGGCGGACCGAGAGCGAGGCGACCCTTCCCCTTGGCCAGGGCTTGGGCGCGCGCAGCCTGTGCTACTGCTGCATCTGCGACAGGCCCGCCGCCAGGGTGGGTGTAGGCGCGGAGCCAGCGCAGGGTCCCTGGGCCTGCGGCTCAGGCTCAGGAGGTCTTGATGGGAAGGGCTTTGCCTGTGGGCTCCCTTCCAGCGGGGTACGGCTCCTGGTTCAGGTTAGCAGTCCTCAGGGGAACTGGGGCTCACTTAGGGGCTCCCTAGGTCATTATGAAGCTCAGGTGACATTTCCGAAGTGTAACAGGTTAGTTTTAGGTGAACCTGTGGCGTAAGCCTGGCACCTCTCAGGACCGCGAACAGGGGGAAGGGCCAGCCTGTCTCCCCGCCCAGGCAAGCCCTGCTGTCCGGGGCGTGGCCTGAATGAGGCCACAGGCCTGAGTTTGCTCCTTGCAGGGACGCCGGTCAGCTTCACTCTCTCCCACGTCAGAGAGACCCTCCCTGGGAGATCTAATTAGAAGCAGGGGGTGTCCAGCTTCCTGTAAATCTAGCGTCTGCCCCTGGGACCAAGTTCTTCACCCTGACCAGTAAAGGGGCCGTGCTCCCTACAGGCTGCGTCCAGAAGGCAGTCGATGGGACCCGGGCAGGCGGAGGAGGCCCCACGCTGAACCCAGGCTAGGGTGGGGAGGTGAAAGTCCACAGTCCCCTAAGAAACCCCTACCACCCTAGCAGAGAACAGGAGTCCTGTCTCGGAAAAGAGACCTTTGTGATAGTGGAGGATCCCCATTCAGCCACTTGGGCTGTGTGGTCACGGGAGCTTCCCAACAGTTACTGATGAAAAGAGAACAGATGACCAGGTATCCAGATGTTTAAGGAAAGCCGCTGATGTGAAAGACACAAAACCAAGAGAAAAGGACTCGGTGGTGTCCTCAGAGAGGGTAAGAGGCAGCGTCCAAGAAGCAAGGACACACAGGTGTCCCAGAGGAGCAACGGGACACGAGTGCTGTCTTAGCCCCTGGGCCTGATGTAACAGTTTACCCCAGGCAGGGGCAGGAGTGCGGCTTAAGACTGTAGAATGGTCTGGAGTAAAGATCAAGGCGTCAAGGTGTCACACACACACACACACACACACACACACACACACACCCCTGGAGGTCTGACTCCGCTTCCGTTCCCCCATCTCCTCCCAGGCAGCACGAGTTCAGATTCAAAGTGTAACCCTGTCTGAGCTCATGCCTGTGACGAAGATCTTTCTGGAGTTCTCACCTCTACCCCACGGTGCCAGTTGTTTTGGTTTTTTCGTGGCTTTTTTGGCGGGGGGGACACAAAATTCAGCTGTATTCACAAAAACATTTTTTCCATATAGTTATCTGGAAATGTTATCAATTATGCTATTACAGTTGTCTCATCTTTTTCTCCCCTTTATCTCCTCCGCCCTGCACCCCATCCCATCATCCCCACGTCAACATTTTCCCGCCATCACTTTCCCCAGCCCCCTCCCCCCCACCGTTTGGCTTTTTCTGCAGGGCCAGTTTTGAACAACATCAGCCCTGCGCTCCTGCAATGCCCGCAAGAGCAGGGACTGGAAGGACCGGTGCAGCCTGTCACTGGCAGGTGCCTCGTCACCTTCAACTTGGAGCTCTTAGAGATCAGCAGAGCCTGTGGCATCGGGTTGAGCAACAGAGTGTGGGCCCCGGGTGTCTGCAGGGTGCCATCAGGGTGCTGGCAGCAGGTCCCAACCTTTCCCTTTCAGGAAAGTGCTGCAGTTTATGCAGGAACTTGCCATGCTGTACACATCACCTCTGTGGGGAGGCACCACAGGACTCACGGGCCTGCGTGTGTCGGTCATGGCCACACTCGAGATGGTGCCCTCTCCACCAGCAGCCCCAGGAACCCGTGCACCCAGGGGGTGGCTGCCAAAGGTCCAGGTGTCAGGACCAGTGGGCATCCATGGAAACAGACTCTGCCCCTGAGCTCCAGAGCAGAAAGCAGTGGTCACTCTGCCGGCTGGTGGGGAGCGCTTCCCTGCGTGTACCAACTGTGACCACGCGGGTGGGGATCAAGCACAGGCTCTGAGCAGTTCTGGCAGCAGACTCCAACTTCGGGGGTCAGTTGGACATTTAGCATCCATAAATTGGGGAGCAGGAGTACCAGAAAGCATCTGCCATCATGCTGTTGGGCGCCCTTCAGGAAATCACACTGCACAAGGACCCCTCCTCTTAAGCGGCCACTGCGCTGCTCCCCCTGTATGGCCTGGCCACTAGTGGGTGCCAAGGATGCTCACGTCCGCAAGTGGTAGCTACTGTCTCCCTTCACAGGGCCCAGCAGAATGCTAGAGGCCCCACGTCTCAAGTCGGCAGTACCTCTGCTTGTGGCCCAGTAAGTCCAAGAGCCTGAGATGGCTTTGCCATACCTACTCTCCGTCCAGGACGGGGCCTCGAGCAGCTTCCACTGGCACTGTGGCCACAGGCGAAGTCTCAAGGGCCAACTACAGGCTCTCAGGCAGGCGGACCTCTTCAGTCTTGAGCAGGGGACCTTTCCGGATTGCCCTTCTGGCCTTGACGTGCGTCCGGGTGTCCTGTAGGACAGCCAGTGCCCACACTTCAGTTTACACACATTCGGTCGCCTCAGCCTCCAGGTGGTTAGAATCTGCCTGTGCTCTCGTGCTGCAGGATATGTGTGCGTGTGTGTGCACATGAGGTGTGCGTGTGAATGTGTGTACACACGTGCAAGGCATGTGTGTTCAGCGTAAGTGTGCATGTGAGATGTTAGTGTGCACACACAAAGCACGTGTGAATGCATGAGTGTGAGATGTGTGTGAGGCATATGTGCACAGTGAGCAAGTTTAAGGCATACACATGTATGAGGCAGATATGCGAGTGTCCGTGTGAGATGTGCAGTGTATGAGGCATGTGTGTGTGTGACTCGTGTGAGGTGGAACAACCCTTGCAGGTTTGCATGGTCACTTCCCCATCGTCTGGAATCAAGTGGTCCAATGAGCTGCGGCAGGAGGGTCCTGGCCTTCACTAGCAGAGGGGACACCTCTTGACTGTTCAAGAGGCAGGTCCCCAAGCCCCTTTTCACCAGGGTCTGGTCTCACCCTTGCTCATAGTCTGCACAGGAGATGGTCCCTGTGGCCCCCGCTTGAAGCCCAGCGCCAGCCCCTCCTCACTCGCACAGGATTACGCGACACCTCCAGCAGACACCGGTGCCCAGCAACTTCCCCCAGATTCTGAGTGAGAGGCTCACCTGCCTCTTCTAGTCAGTCTCCCTCTCCCACAACTTCTCTTCCTCAATCCCGCCACACTCCCGCCCCCCACCACTGCTTCAGCTTCACAAACTGGTGAGTGAGTGAGGAGGCCTTCTTAAATCTCTGGGGGCTGTGATGGGCTGTCCCAGGGGCTCTGTTTGTCTGCGCCACATGCACGCTAACTCAGACCAGAGAGGCACTTGGCTCACTGGTGCACCCAGCTGTCTGGGTAAGTGGGCCCTGCTATAGCCTCTCCTTACTCTTTGAGCCCATTTCCCAGGTAGGTGGGCAGGTGGGCTTCCCCGCTGCCTCTGGGCTGATGCTCTGGTGGACCCGCTACCTGCATTCGCTGAGCCTGTGGAGCAGCCAGCAGTGGGGCAGAAGGCAGGGGCCTCGGCGCTTCTCACCTGGGCACTGCTCACCTGGGTGCTCACCATCCCCGAGCAGGGAGACAAAGCCTCAGTCCCATGACCCTATTGCATCTGTCCCGCTTTCGGTTTGAACACTGTGCTGTGGGACCACTGGTTGCTGACCACAATTTTAGAAGGCCAAATCATTGCTAGACATCAGGAAAAGAATGGAAAACAGGAGTTTCTCTGGAAAGTTTTCAGTCATCAGAGCCAAGATGAATCGATTGGAAAGCATGAGGCAGTAAGTTTTAAAATTCCCTCCAAGGTGAGGCTTTGCGGGGAGAACGGGAGCAGCTCTGTCTCTCCTGCCACCTGCCCTGGGCAGCACCTGCCGGCCCCTGATCAGTGCCTACCAGCTCCAGGCAGCAATAGTCTCTATAGCCTCTGGTTATGGTGTCCTGGAGTCCCCTGCCTGGGGACCGTGGCCCAGGGACTGCTCTGGGCAGGCTGGACCTCTCACGTTCAGGGTGGTTACGCACCCCATGAGCTGGTGTTCGTGCAGTGCCAGGAGCTCTGCACATTGTCAGTTGTAGAACTAGCTGTCAGGAAAATTCATGGCCCTGGGCAAGGCTTGGGTGGGCCAACTCTTCACCCCTACCCGCTCTGCTGTTCAGAGCCCTGAAGTTGGCACCAAGCTCCAAGGAAGCTCCTCTGCCCCTCCCTGGCCCCTATGTGACCTAGTTCATATGGTGTGGCTGTGCTCCCACACACACTCTCTGGGGTGCTCTCGGGCTTCCCGACGCAGGGAGGGGTGGGGCGGGTCCTGGCATCCAGGAGTTTCGCCGGCTTTCCCCTGAGTTTCATCTTCGTCGTGCTGGTTTACGAAGGCAGCAAACGCCTTGTACCTTTACTGTCAGCCATTTCCCGCAGTATGCACTATTTTTATCTCTCTGCAGAACTCTTTAGTGTTGTATTCTCTTCCTGCTTCTGTTTTTGGGCCCTCCTTAGAAAGGCCTTCCCTGCTGTGACATTATTAAGAACAATTTGCTGTGTTTTCATCTAAAGCTTTCCCACATAATTTAGAGCCTGAGTGTCCCCCGTTCTATTTGAAGTCTGGAACTTCAGCTTGCACCTGCTCAGGGTGAGAGGCTGGCATCTACCAAAGGGGGTCCTCCCACTCGCTGACCTATGTGCTGGGGATGACGGCCATCAAACCCCACAGGCCCCGCTGAGTGGCCAGGAGGATCCTCAGGGGTATGGCCTAGTGACAGGGTTACCTCTCCCTGCCTCAGTTTAGATACAAAGAACTCATCTGCTACTTGAAAGCCATGAGGTGTGAAGATGCCACTGAGTGAGAAAGGAGCTGATTTCTCTCTACCACACGTCCTCTTTCTTCTCAAGTTTGCACGGCCTTGGAGTCCAAGCGATAGTTGTCACAACAAATCCCAAGTGGCTTGTGCAGGGATGTGTGCACCCCTCCTCAGAGGCCCTTCCTCCTTCTACCCATGGCTGCGTGAGTTCCGTGATAAGACCCCCTTCTACTTGTGCTAGTGCGGGGACTTCGCCCGTGCTGGCTACAGGCCACTGGTGTCTGTGAACAGCCTGGCCTGCTGCACCACCTGCCGGCTCACACCCATCTACTTCCAAAACGACCTGAAGATGCTCCAGACAGGCAGAGTCCCCATGGGAAACCACCCATATGGCCATGACCAATGGCTGGTCAGCATAGGTGAGGAGCTGCCCAGAACAGCACTCTGGCTTCTGACCGTATGTGTCTGTCTGATCTGTGCACAGAGAAGGGGAACCCCTGGCCCTTCCTGCCGAGCCTGACTTTGTTCCCTGTCCCAAGGGTCCCAGTAAAGCACCGGGTCATCATGCAGCAGGCCTTGTGGGTACGCTGCAGGGACCTGTCCCCGTACAGAGACCGAGTGATTGCCCTACACGGCCCCCTGCGTCAGCAGGCAGACGCGGCTCACATGTCCTCTTGGAAGACAGGCGGGGGCTTCCGAGGGCGGCACCCCCTGAGCACCTGTGTTCCAGGGCTGGATGCTAGAGCTTCCTGCTCTCCATCTGGGACAGCAGCCTCACCCAGGAACAGCACGGCCCCCTGACCCCACGGACCCTGCAGTTATCCCTGTCCTACTTCCAGACGGTAAGTTCCTCCTCCAGCCTGGGGAACATTGTCCAGTTACAGCAAACGTGATGTCTGCACTTGGAGGCCCCCAGGCCCCGGGACTCCTGGGGTTGATGGGCCATTTGGCATCAGGCCATGGCTGGGGCAGTTGACCCCTTGGGTCACTGCTCCGTCCCTAAGCCCCTCCCAACAAAGGCATGAGGTGCCTGTGCCGGCCCTTCCCCTCCTGGGATTCTGCACCCACCCCACCTCCACGGCCTGTCTCAGCACCTGCCCTGCACTCTTCTGCACTCAGTTCAGTGGGGACTTGCCTGTGAGCTGCCCACATCCACACACCCTGGAGCCTTGTAGAGCACCCCCACCTCTCCCGGACCCTCCAGCCTCGGATGTGACAGGTCACCGGCCCCATCCTGTGACCACCCCTCCCTATGCACAGCCCCACAGTAGTAGACACCTGTCCAGGCTGTAGCCCTGTGGTGTGGGCCCAGCTCATCTCTGCAAAGCGAACACACGGTGTGCCTCAGTGTGGATCGTGCTGCCTGTGGCCTATGGCATCCTGCAACAGCTAAGCACGCACAGCCCTCCCTGCCCTCGAACCCCTTCTATGGTGTGGTGAGTCTGCGCAGAGCCCCTCTCCCATCTCCTCCTGCTCCATTGTCCAGTCTCCCCGCAGTGTGCAGTCTGCCCTCGCCACGCCCCTTTTTCTTTACACAGGCTTGGATTAGGACTCTTGGGGAGACTCATGCTGGTCTCCCAAAAGACTACCTGTCCACCCACCAGCTGGGCCTTGAGGCCTGCCTGCTGCTGTATGTCCAGGTTGCCCTCCATGCGCAGCTCACGGAGCTGTCCTGGCTGTCGTTGTGGCTGGACATTGTCCTGCCCTTCGGGGGAGGCTGATGGCCGGGTGCAGGATGGAGCAACGTCTCCCGAAAGGCCTCCCCTTCATTTGCTCTGGTAGGAGAACTTCTAGGCACTGCAGCTGCTTCTACAAGGCCTCACACTTGAAACCACTGTCCTTCTTAATGCGGTGGAGGTGATCACGCCGGATCTGAGTTGCCAGAAACAAGCCCTGCTGAAGATGTAGGCACACAGTCACGGCAAGGGCCTGGCTTCCACGATGGCAGTCCCGGCGGGCTCAGCAGGCACGTCTGTGCCTGTTTCCTTTGTGAAGCGGCAGAGGGTGAGCTGCCCCCAGAACGTCAAACAGTCGGCCATGCTCACATCTCGCACGTGGGGTCAGCCACGGAGACCACTACAGCCCTCGGCACACCCCGGTCCTGCTTCCGTACCCGCACCCACACCGCATGGTGCTGCGCCCCGCACCCCCCCGCCCACGCCTGGGCTGGATTCCAAGTAGTCACTGCATAGAACTGGGGGTGCCACTTCGTGTTGAGAGTTAACAGGGGCCACTCAGAGGAGGCCAACAGTTCCGGTAAAGTCCTGCTTTTGCACCTGCCAGCTGGGCCCCTGGGACCACAGCCCCAGCCTGGTGGCCCAATGCATGTTTGCTCTGCTGACTCATCCTATGTGGCCTGTGTCCCTGTAAGGCTGCAGATAGGTAGGCACTGGGTCCACCAAGGGAACCCCACGCAGCATGTGGGTGCACATAGCAAGATCAGTGCCTGCCATGTGCCAGAATGTTCCGTGCCTAGGTAGGTGGTACACCCTGGGCCCCAACTATGTGGATGAGGTGCTGTGCCTGTCCCCAAGCTTCCAGAGCCCAGAAATGCAGCCCATTGCCGTCTTCCTGTCCCACATGAAGCCTGAGCCAGTAAGTGGCACCCACCTTGGGGTCCTGTCTCCCGGCAGGGACAAACTACTCACGGTGGCACTTTTGACATAGCAGGATTCACCCAGAGGATAGTTTTGTCATCACCCCCTCCTACTCCCACCCTCTCGGTTGGGCTTTGGCTACTCAGGGTCCTCTCACCTACAGGCCGGCTGCCAGCCCTGGAGCACAGGGCGGGGCCAGTGCCCTGACGCCCTGTCTTTCCTCCTCAGGTGTCCCTGGGCACTTGCTCAACTTTTGTCATTTCAAAGTAAGTGTCTGCCCACATGGGAAGGGAGACAGTTCCTGCAGCCAGAGAGGGCCCTGTCGGGGCTGGTGGGATGTGTGGGACAGTTAGCAGCCTGGGTCTGTGAAAGCTACAGCCTAGAGCGAGCCAGTGACGCCACGGACCTCGCCTGCCCCCACAGCATGTCACGGGCTTCCTGCTCCCTCCACAAACTTTCAAAAGGTCACACCTCAAGACCACAAACCACCTGCCGCTGAGAAGATTGGGGTTGTTATTAGAAAATCTGTGGCTTTCTTTAGTCGACGCTCTCAGAGAGAGAAGTTGCTTCACTATATGTGACACCGGAGGTGCTGAGACCTCGGCCACATTCGGAATTCCCATGGAGGAGAGCCAGCCCCGCAGAGCTCTGGCTGCACCCGCTGGCCTGGGCAGCAGAACTGTTAGGATAAACCCCGTTAACCAAAGTCACTTTCCTGAGACTTTGTCACTCAAGAGGACGTGACAACCAGGGCCAGCTGCCTACCCTCGATTTCCATGGAATCATTTGTTGTATATTTTGCACTCATGGGTCTACAAGCTTAGATTATTTTTGCAAATCATTTTCAAACTGTCAAAGGTTGTGTAAAAACTGTCTATAGTTTTATGTAAGCTCTGTTTAACCGGGTGAAACAAAAGGTTTCTTCGATCCCCACATTTGCCTTTCCCATTTTGGTCTCCAGGGATTGAAAACAAGTCAGCATGTCCCCCTGAAGCCACCAGAACTGTTGTCACTGTGCCTCAGGAGGGTGGCTGGCCTGTTGTAACCCCAAGGCTCCTGTGCCCCTCCCTGGGACAGAGGGCTGTCAGGTGGGGCCTGTGCCTCGCCTGTCGGGGTCCTGCAGCATTGACCACTTGTCGTTTGTCTTCCCCATCTGAGGCCAGGTCTGAGGCCCTGGGAGGGCTGCGTGTAGGGTCTAAATATCTCCCCCGCCCCGGCGGTCTCTGAAGCACGACTGCAGGCACAGGTGGCCGCACTCTTACCGAGGGCCTCATCACCTCGCCAAGGCTGCCTGCCCTCTCTCCCTGGGGAGCCACGCAGAGGAGAGCCCCAGCCTTTGGAGAACCCGGGTGGCATTGTGCCCCCACATGGAGCTGGAGCCGACAGCAGTTGGGGGTCGCGCTGGGTGGCTCAGAGGTAACCTGTTGAGAGACAGGCCAAAGGTCAGAGCCACCTTGAGAACAGACAGGCACAGCATCCATTTGTGGGTCCCGTCTGGTTGCAGCATTTCATCCCCTTCCTCTCTGAGCCTCCTCGGGGACCCTGCCCAGAAAGTGTCAAAGCAACCCATACACCATTTTTTAAAAATTCTTCCTAAACACTGAAAGCATCACTGCCACAGGGTCTCACTGCCCCTGCCCTCTATGCTTGCCACGCCCCCGGGAGGTGGGGCCTGAATCACCTCGTCCCGTGAGGGGCCCCTGTAGGCGCGGGGCTTGGAGCAGCAGTTTCTAGGCCAGCACAGAGCTCTGTCGGCTCTCGCCAGCAGCCCAGTTAGTGGAGCTAATTTCAGAAAGGCGGCTGTCTCTCTGGACCCCCTCTGGGAGTCTGCATGTTGGCACTCAGCTGGAGGACAAGCTGTCATTGGTTCTTTGACCGTCCCCCTCCCACCACTAATACTAGGGACTCTGAGCATTCTGTGCCCGCCTGGTCTCCACAGGCAGCTCCAGGGAGAGGGGCCCAGGGCCTGCATGTGTTTGGGGTCCACGATCCGCCTCCCAGGAAGATGAGAAATAGGAGTCTCAGGGCTCCACAACTCTCACCAAGGGGGTGGGCTTCATGAACTCGCACAAGCAGACATTCTCCAGCTCGGCCACCAAACGCAGCTGTGGCCTTCATCACATGGGTCCGCCTGAGTCAGCACAATGACCGCTTCTGGACCCCAAGTGTCCCCACAGCAGTGCCCAGAGACTGTTTCAGCACACGGCGGGGGAAGTGCAGGATCCGTGCCCACACAGCGCCCACGTGCAGGCCCGGCTATGCTGCGCTCAGGACTCCCAGGTGACCCCTAGTATGGGTCTCTGAGCCCTGCCAGTGGTTCTCAGTGGATTTCAGCTATGACCACATAGAACTTTCTGATTCCACAGTGAAGAATCCAAACAGCACCTGCAAAGCAGGGCCCTGGAGCCAAGCACGGTGGTCCACACCTAGCAAGATCACACCAGGGCTTCTCTCCCAGGGGATTTCTGGGGACATTGTCAGGCCACAGCCTGCTCCTGGATGCCTGGCTCTACCCATGCCCACCAAGGGGATGGTGTGACATTGTAGTGGAATCTACCCAGCCTGGGTCTCAGTCCGAACCTTGCGCCAGTCTTGGGCACTGACAGGAACCCCTGCCCTGAGCCTCCTAGCAGTGCGAGCAGGGCCTGCAGTCCCAGGAGAGCTCCGGGTAGCCCAGTCACAGCACTGGAGGGGCCAGGCAGGCAGGTGAGCACAAGCCCCAGGGGGTTGGGGGATGGGGCAGGGTGGAGTGGAGAGAGGCCAGCACTGCGGCCATCTGCCCTGAGGAGAACGTGGACATCCTTGGCTCTAAGCCCCCCACCCCTACCAAATCCATAAAAATAATCCCTACTTTCCCTGATATGCCCCAGTTCCAGAGTGCCTCCCCATCTGTCATCGTGTACATGCTCAAGGGGCCGGGAGGCGTCACTGACCCCTTTTACAGAATCACAACAGGAGGGACCTTGGTGTCTGAAGGGGCAGGAGGCACCCCTCCTGCCTACCAGGTGGGGCAGAGTGACTGGTCACAGACCCTCAGCCCAGAGGAGACCACAGAATCACCTGCTAAGTGCCTGGTCAGGCCTCCCCCACCCCAACCGGGGAGCCTCGGGTCAGGCCTCCTTGGGGACCTTGGTAAGAGACTTGGGCCCTGCCACCTGGGGGCCTGCTCAGGATACAGCCTGGCACCTGCATCACCCAATGGCCCTGGGGGCACAGCCTCCCTTAGAGTCAGGCACAGGAGTGGGCTCACAGGGCAAACCCAGGGCATCGTCTGAGAAAGGGATACAGTTCTGGTCCAGATGGCATCTGCCATGAGCACTGAAGGGCCTGGCCGGAGGACCTCACCTCTCAGGGCCAGTGCTGACCTCACACTGCATTTCCCACCCTTGGAGGCTGGCAGGGCAAGGCCAAGTCCCTGGGGTCAGCTCAGCCCTGAGGAGGGTGGATGGAGGGCGGGGGCGGGGCCAAAGCCTGTTCCCAGGTGGCAGGAGTAGGCGGGCACCTGCTGGGCTCTGCCTGCCTGCGTGCGAGCCTCTCTCACTCATCACTTAGCATTTGCAGTCACTTTGCCATCACTTGGCCCTTGTCATCCCGTCTCCCTCACCATCAACGCGCAAGGTAGGTCTGATGAACTGGTGGTCCCTTAGGCTGAGCAGGAGACTGAGACCCAGGGTTCTGAGACTTGCCCAGGTCTTACTGAGCTGACCTGAACAGACCTAACCCAAGATGAGACACCTCTGCCTGTGTGTCTTTCAGCCCAAGGCAACTGCCCTGAATGCCCTAAGGCAGCAAGCCAAACGTTGGGGAGGACCCCATCTGCAGGCGGGAGGTGGGGAGGGGCAGCCAACAGGAAGGGGAGCCGCGTTCATCCCTGCGCCCAGCACACCGCCTGCAGTGCCTGCCAAGCACCGTGTTGGGTGTGGTGGAGGTTGAGGGGCAGGCAGGGTGCATGGGACTGGAAGGCCCGGCTCAGCCATGCACAGGTAGGGCCAGGTGCCGGGGAAGGGAGCTGTGGACAGGACCACTGCCACCTCTGGACTGGGATGCCCCACCCCCCACCACAAACGTACGTAGCTGTCTACATGAGAACCTGTTCTGGGGGTTGAAACTTGGGGTGTCTGGGAGACACTCCTCTTAGCTGTCCCTGCCCCTCAGAGACACCCTGCTTCCCTGGGTTCTCACCCTCACTTCTGGCCATCTCACAACCTCTCCCAGTCTGGCAACTTTCCCCAAACCCCACAAAGACCAGGGCCCATCCCCCCACCCCAGGATGGAGACCGTCCCATCAAGAGCCCCATACAGTCTATGGTGGGCAGGGTCATACTCCTGTCAGCCTCTGTGGCCCCCCTGCCCATCCTCCCATGGTCAAGAAAGCCAGTTCCCTGGCTACCAGCCTCAGGAATGGGGGTAGTGACTCCCTGGGCCCCTGGAGTGGGCTGGGGTGGAGAGACAAGGAGCAACTTGCCCTCATGTGTCCCAAACTGGCTGATCTCCTAAGGACTCAACCTGTGGCTTCACCAAGCTGGTTCACGAAGTAGGCTATACAGTTTGTGAAGTCCCAGGGGAAACACTGGGCAACAGGAGACTGCAGCTGCTCTGAGTCCAGGATCTACTGACCACCCCCCCACCACCCCAAGATCCTCAGCATCTCCAACCCCCCGGCCAGAGATGCAAAGTGCAGTCAAACTCTCCTAGCCCCAAGATCAACTTGCACAGTGGGAGCTTTGCCCATGCAAATCAGGGCAAGGCACAAGGAGGGGGCCACGCAGGGTCCAGCCCTTTACGGGATAGTCTGGGCCGCACCCCTGCAATCAGGAGTGGGAAGTGGGACCCACAGTTGGAAGGTGGGGGAACTGGTACAGGATCCTTGGAACCTGTTTGTGCTGTGTACCAGTCCTGCTATCTCCCCCGCAGGGACAGCGCCCCAACCCTCTCCGGCCCAGAGGCTCAGCCTCCGTAAGGCTTCGATTGGATAGGGATGCAGCACTAAGGGAAGAAAGTTCCTTCTGCAGTTAATTAGCCCTATGGGGGCAGGGCAGTGCAGGCACACGGGGCCTCATTAGTGGGGCCTCATATCCAGGCCCTACACCCCTGCACTGCGTAGGTGGAGCTAGGGAAGCGCCAGGGCTGGTGGTATGGCCCCTAGGGACATCCCCAGGCAGTTGTTTGGGTGTCAGTGTGCAAGGATATAGGTCCCTCCCTCCTTTTGTGTGCAGGTCTCACCAGTGGGGAGGGAACATCTGGGGGTGATTAAAGTCTGACAGCCCCAGGGTTCAATTAATTCTTCCTGTGTCCTCCAACCCCAGGCTGGCCACTTCTGAAGCCCCTGACACCATGGAGGAGTGGGACGTGCCCCAGATGAAGAAGGAGGTCGAGAGCCTCAAGTACCAGCTGGCCTTCAAAAGGGAGATGTCATCCAAGACCATACCTGAGTGAGTCCCCAGGACCCCAGAGCCGCAGCTTCACCCCACCCAGGGCCAGCTGTTGATTTGCATCTCACTTCCCTGCCCTGCATTCATCCGCATAAGCCACAATCTAATACACATAGCCACTGGGCAGCACTTCTGAGGGGCCCAGGGCCCACCTGCTCAACCCCATCTCCCCACCCACAGGCTCCTCAAGTGGATTGAGGATGGGATCCCCAAGGACCCCTTCCTGAACCCTGATCTCATGAAGAACAACCCATGGGTGGAGAAGGGCAAGTGTGCCATCCTGTAAGACCCCCCCCACTCCCAGGCGCGTGCCTCCTTCTGAAAAGGACAACTCTGTAAAGGTGTGACTTTTTATAAAGACTTTCCAGGGTATCTGTGCTTCTGTGCATTTTCTAACAGAGAAAGCAATGCCAGGTGTCTGGTGTGGACCTGGGGATGTCCGGCACGACCCGAGAACATCTGGTGTAGATCTGGGTGTCAGTCACAGACATCAGATTATCTGGTGAGGACTCGGGCATCCAGTGTAAACTGGGGCATCAGCATGGATCTGGGGTGTACAGTGTGAACCACAGCATCTGGAGTAATGCCGGGGAGTCCTGTGTGAACTGGGGCATCAGGTATAACCCTAGGGAGTAGAGCATGGCCCCTGGGACACCTGGTGTAGCAGGTGACCCAGCTACAGCAGGTCCCTAATATGCAGGCTGCGTCGCACGGCGTTGGAGACACCCTCCTTGAAGCGGAACCAGACGTCGCTCCTGCCCACCGCAGTGCCCATGCGCTGCTCAACTGCGTCAGTCTCAGGGGCTGTGTCCTCTGTGGGGGACACACGGTTGATCTTCTGCCCAATCCCAGCCTCTCCCTCCACAGCTCCCACCCCGACACACACCTGCGCTCAGGGCCGCTGCTCTCTTGATGACCACACGGCCAAAGAAGTCCCTCTCGGTCTAAAGAATGGGGACGGTCAGGCTCACGGGGACAGGCAAACAGAGGACACTCCCTGCCACAAGGGGAGAGCTCTCCCAGGGAGAAAGGGTCTCACAGCACCTCTGAACAGTGGCCCATGGTTGGGGAGTAGACACCTCTCCCAGCCCCTTCCCCTCACTCTGTGTTGACCAGCTTAGCAAGTGTCTCCTCTGTCCCTCACCACCCTCATAGCTGCCTGCTCCCTGTCAGAGCCAGGGTCAGGGCAGAAGGTACCAGCAGAGCCCACCCTCCTGCCCAGGTGGGACGCTGAGCCCAGGTGAAACCCTATCCTGCTGAACGGCAGGGAGCTGGACCTTTACACGGGTCCCTCAGGGCTCAGAACCAGCCTGCACCAAGGTCACACAGCCCCGCCCGCATGGCCACCTCCCAGCCCCCAAACCTGGTCCTCCAGGGCAGCTCTCTTCAGGATGCGCTCCAGCCGCTGCTCGTGGTTGCGTGGAGTGGCTAACTGTGCCCCCTTTCCCCCAGCAGCCCCCTGTGGACCTTTGGCCCTGGGGGGACTCTTGTCCACCTGCGGAAGTGGGTACAATGAGAGCTGACAGGCAGGGCCATTCCAATGGCAGTGTCCACTCAGAGGGCGCTGCCCTACCAGGCCCTGCTCTGCCCCAAACCAGAGGTGGGCTCACCGGGGGGTCGTCCCCGTCTCTGGCCAAGGCCTCCGCCCGCCGCATCTTTTCCATTTCGATCTCACGGGCAATAAGCTGCTTCGCCTGGTAGGTGAGGGGCTTTCGGGCAGGCAGCTCAGGAAAGCGGCAGATCTCCTCCAAGTTCCTGCTCAGGGTGGGCAGGGCAGGACACCCAGGCACCCACTCAGCAGTGACAGGGGCAGGGGCAACTCACCACAGTAACACCACATGCCAGAATTCAAGAGCTGCAGAACAGGGCTTTGCCATGCCCAGCCCCATGCCAGCAGAGGGACTATCCCTGAACCTCAGTTTCAACTGTATATGAACATGAGAAGGGACCTCCTACCTCCCCAGGGAGGCGATAAGACGACATGGCAAGTCAGGGGCTCAGGTTGGGCTTAGTGCTCAGGAACCACCATGACTGCCTTCTTGCCACTGACATGGAGGAACATCTGCATCCCAGACACACTGGGGCCCTGGTCGAACAGCAGGACCCCAGAGTAGGTGCTCCTTCCCCGCAACCATCTCACAGCAGAGAAATAACGCCTTAGGGAGCACGAGGATCCTCTGGGGCAGCTCCTGGGGCACACTTGGGCAGTGAGAGGTTCTGTAGCAAGCCTCGGGTCCTGGGGCTATGCCCAGCCTAAGGGCCCTGCACAGTCAACATGAGGGCAAGAGCTGAGTTGGAGCTGACACCACTCCCCTAGCCTCTCATAAACGGGGTAACTTGGACTCACATACCTCACAAGGTCATACTTTCAGACTCAGCCCAGCCCCCCGGCATCCCCATTCCAGGTGGTACACAGACTCACGGCTCCAGTCTGTAGACATACTGCCCATCAGGCGTGCGCTCCTGGCGGTAAGTTAGGCTATAGGCAAGCATGGTGCCCACAAGGCTGGCCAGCTGCAGCTTCTCACGGACGCTGTACAGCTGTGTGCTCACCTGTGGGCAAGTAGGCAACAGGTACACTAAGGAACGCTAAGCACAGCCAAGAGCCCAGTTCTGCTGGAAGCCACACCCTCCTTTTGGGTGAGGCACTCACAGGGCGAAGCTTAGGCATGAGGATGTCCAGGAGTAAGCAGAAGGTGTCCAGCACAAGGGCCTGGGGTGCCGTTCGACTGCGGGTGGCTGGCGCAATACCTGACACCAGCGTCTGGATCAGGTTCTGCACCTGGCTTGTCCGGTTCTGGGCCTGAGGTGAAGGATAAACCAGAACTAGGTCAGCCAGGACACCCCCGGATCCCGGGCCCAGCCTTGACAGGGGCAGGACGCGGGACACACCTCCTGCTGGCTGCTGGGGAAGGCAATCCTCGGCACATGGCTGGCGGCAAACAGCACGTGGAAAGCCACAGGTAGGAAGGGTTGATAGCGCAGCAACTGGAAGCTCTGGCTGTGGTAGGCGGCCTGGCCCAGCAGGTCCTCAAAGGCCAGCCAGTCGAGGGCCACACACACGGTGCCCAGGCTGGAGTCCCGCAGCCGCAGGCGCAGGAAGTTGTCAAACAGGCCCTGTGGGTGATGGGCCCCTGAGCCCCTCTGGCATCATGACTCCCCCAAGTACTTCTAAGACCTTTCACTGCCCATCTGCCCGGCCAAGTCCAGGATCTCGGGACAGCAGCAAACCCCAGTGAGTGGCCACAGATCCCTGAGTGGGGAGTCAGGAGGGCCCACCTGCTGCCCCCACTCTGGTTTGACCAAGGCCTGGGATGTGTAGAAAAGAAACCCCCACTCCCATCCTTCAGTATAGGAAGCTTGAGCACCAGAACTGAGGGATAAGCCCCAACTCTCCTTCCACGAGGAAATCCTGTCCCCTCCCTCTACTGCTCTGTCCTCCTCACTGGATTTCTGGATTTACTCGGAGCGTTGACCACTAACCCAAAGCAGCTTATGGGAACAGCTTAAGTCGGGCTTTTGGGGTCGAAGAGCATGTCTGCCACTTGCTCAGGCCAAAATCCCTCCCCGTTCTCTAACCCACGTGTCCCCATTCCTACAGCTCATGTGCAGAACAAGCTCCTCCCAGTCACTGAATCAGGCTGCTCAGTGGCTGCCGCTGTCCCTCATATTGGCTCCTCCCACCCCCACCCCCAGTCCACCTTCCTAGACCATGCTGGTGGCCCTTCCTCCGGCCCTCTGCCCTGCTCATAGGCCCCTCAGAGGTCACCCTGATGTTTCTGCCCCACCTCACTCCCGCCCCACCTGCTGCTTCTCAAACTTGGCATTATCTTAACTGTCTCCTATTCACTGGGAACAAAGGAACACTCACACTCCCCCCACTCCACGCCCTGAAAAGAGGGTTCAGGTAGAGTGTAGTTACCTGGACTACCTTCTCGTGCTCACCCGCAGAGGTGGCCACATGCAGAATGTGGTGGAACCGCTGTGCAGCCATGGTCAGCTGCGCCTTGGAAGCCTGGTGCCCTGGGCCCATGAGCCCGTCACCCAGCAGGAGCGTGTGGGGAGGCAGAGTTGGGTCCTGGCCCACACGTCGCCTGCAGAGAGGGTGCTGAGGCTGGAGTGGTGCCCCCACCCTCCTTATTTCTCTTGGCAGCACCCTCCCAACCCAAGATAGCCCCAAGGAAGGGACAGTGGGAGAAGCTGAAGTACAGCCTTGAAAGCCAGACTGCACATGCAGGGTCTGGTGTCCTGGGCTGGGGCACCCCAGGAGTCCAGGTGGAGGCTGGCCCACCCCCTCATTCTGTCCACCCCATCTACCTCTGGGCTCGGGGCAGCTGGAAGACCTCCTGCCACACAGAGAAGAGCCCCTTGCGCTGGTCCTTGAGGCCGACTTGTGTGGTCTGCACAGCCCGGACACTCAGCTCCCGCTGGCCCCGCCCATGCAGGAACTGGACAGAGGGTGTGGAAGGTGAGAGGCAGCTGACCCCTGCCCTATCCCACCACAGCCAGCTGCCCGCTGCTCACCTGCAGGGTGTTGATGCAGGCGCGGATATCATTGTCTGTCTTCTCGCAGAGGGCTGCCAAGGCACCCGGGTCAGCCTGCAGGCCCCGCCGCAGGGAGATCTGCAGGAGGCAAGAGCTTGGGTACCCACGTCCCCTCTCAGAGCCCCACCCTGTGGCCACCTCCTCCCTAGAAACAGGTGAGTGGCTGTTCTCATCCTACAAGAGACAAAGGCTGCAGGTCCTATAAACTGGTCTTGTTCCCTGCTAGGGACCACCCACCACCAGAGACCAAAGGGATCCGATCACCCTCACGCTGAGGACCTGGGCCAGCCTGGGGGGTGGGAGGGTAGTAGCAGTGGCAGCAGCAGAGGGGATGGGGCCCTGGATGCAAGAGGGGAGGGATGGGGAAGAGAAGACCTTGACAGGGGCCATATCCCCCCAACCCATCATAAACCAGGCAGCCTGGGCTCTTAATCCCCTCCCATCACTCCACCCCACACCCACGCTCCCACTGACCTCCTGCAGTCGCTGCACGAGCCGGGAGGGTAGTGTAGGCGGAAAGTGAAGCAGCAAAGCCTGCTGCTTCAGCTGTCGCAGAGAGGGTGCGAACCTGTGGGTTGGGCACAGAGTGTGGGGAAAAGCCATCCTGCCAAATCCCAGCCTCAAATCCACTGGGGTCCTCTGTCCTCCTGTGGAAGCCCTGCCCAGTGAAACACCCTCGGACCCCCACCCCTGAGACCCTGCCCGAACCTACTCACTGGTCGTTACAGATGCAGATGACTGGTCTCATCAAGACACTGCCCTGCGCCCGCAGTCGCCGCCCCTCACCCGCCAGCATGGCCAGGCCCCCCGGCTTTGCCTCCTTCGGGCCCTTCCGATCAATGATGCTGAGGAGTACGTTGATGGCAGCCTGTGGGAATGTGCAGAGAATGGGATAAGCCACAGTCCCCATCACCCACCCACCCACCAGTCAGGCACCCAGACCTACCGTGGAGGCCCCATCGATCTCGTCAATGACCAGGCAGTTGGGCTTCCCACCAGCACCCAGCACTGATTCCATCTGTGTCGCTGCCTCAATGTGTGTGCGGAAGGCCTCAGGGCTGCGGTCGTCACTGGAACCACGAAGCAGGGGAATGGCCATAAGGGCGGCTGCGGTCTTGGCCAGGGCAGCAGTCAGTGTCCCTGACAGGATGATCTCCCAGGACCAGGCTGCCACACTTACACCTTGAGGCTACTGCAACAGAAGACCCTGCAACATGGCTGCCCCAAATCCCAACGACCCGAGACCCCAGTCCACTGCCAATGTCCCTGAGACCCCAGCCCGAGTGTCCCAGACTCAACAAGACACATCAACATAAACAGGAGCCCCAGAACCCGGACCTTCTCTTCCACTTGCCTTGCGTTCATTTCCACCACACAGTACCCAGCATGCCTTGCTATTACATGGGCCAGGGTGGTCTTGCCCAGCCCAGGGGGTCCACACAGCAGCGCCACCTGCAGCCAAGACATGAAAACATTCTGCAACCTGCACCACATTTAGGTCTTCACAGCCCAACCACCAAGGCTGGTAATCCTGTTCTGTGAGGCTTGGTACTGAGAGAATGTTCTTCCTGCCTCAACCATCACCAGAGGAGAACCCAGCATGTTCATGGCTCAGAAGTAGCACTTCAGAATGAGAAAGCCCTGAATAAGGCAAGTGATGAGGGGACCTGACAAGAACACATCCGTTACTGACATGACTGACCCCTCGAAACCACCCACTGCCCATCACAATCTTCCTTCGGGAGGTACAGCGCCCTACAAGAGGCACTGACTTTACCTGAGTCATTAAAAGAACTCAGGTCCCACTCCCATCACTGATACCCCACAGCAACACGTCATCATGCCCACAACCATGGGGGCAGTAACTATGCACGCCTTGTGGATCCCAGAGGTGCGAAGGCACCAGCCAGTAAATATAACCCCTGGGCTCAGAAGCGTATATAGTGCAAATAGGTAGGGCTCACTTTCTGCCGAGGCCGCCGGCTTGGGTCCAGCTCAGCCTCCAGCATCTCCTCCAACACCTGCTCGTGGCTTTTCCACTTGCTGGAAGCTGTGGCCTCCTTGCCAACCCAGGCCGGCTCCACACTGGGCCTGGGCTTCCGGGCTGGTCTCTCTTGACCAAACACCACCAGGTCCCACAACTTCAGCCATTTGAGGAGGCAGCGGTTGGTGAACTGTGGGAAAGGAGGCATTGCCTGGGGAGTCCACCAGTGCCTAGGACTCCCTGAGTCTGTCCCTCTTGCTGCCATAAGCTCAACGACACACACGTGGAAGCTAAGGATGGGTAACAAGGGACCGACACCCGGCTGGTAAGTGGCAGAGTGGGGTTCACCCAAGGACCTCCATCTCCATAGTCCTGGTCCTAATCCCTCCACCGTACCCAGGAGCATCCCACCCAGGAACATCAGCTGCTGGGAGGAAAGAAAACAAAGGCTCCAGGCATGGGGTGTTCTGGATCCTCAGCCCACGTCATAGGAGACCAGTAACACGCGACCCTGTGCTAGCCCGTTTCCCCACCTACAACTCCGCAAGGCAGACCAGAGCCCTGCCCTCCATTCCAACAGCCCCGTGGGCTGGCAATATGTTATTTGGCTGGATCCTAAATTCCCTTCTCTTGGCAACAAGAAAGCCAGTCACACGTAAGCAAGTACAAAGCCTCACATCATCACTGAGCAGTTCAGTGTAGTGCTGGGGCGCAAACTCATCCACCCAGAGGCAGTGCTGGGAGTCATCTTGGATGTCAGCTGGCACCTCCTCTGGGGCCTCCTTCTCCACCTCCTCTGTCCTGAGGCTGAAGAACATCGTGCGCTGAGCCTCCCTGCCTTCACTCCAGCAGGGATCACCCCCCGCCCAGGATTCAGGCTGGGAGTCAACAGTTCAAGAAGCAAAAGAGCTCACTGTATCACCTGTGCAACGTATCTGAGAGCCGCTGGGCCTCTTCAAGCAATCGCTGCCGCCTCTGTGCACAGTACAAGTTGGGATCAGGATGGCTCAGACAGCCAGTCACCATACAGCTACCCATCCCCTCCCAGCGAACCCCAGCAGACCCCACCTCACTGTCAACCTGCTCCTTCAGAGAGGTGAAGGACACACCCAGCAGGTCTAGCTGGCCATGTCCACGCCACTGGATGTCCAAGAAAGGGCTCTGGGAGAGGGAGAGTAGCAGTCACCTCTGAATGTCCTCCTAGATAGGTCACAGGATTACCCACAATCCCCTGCCAACAACACTGAGGGACCCAGGTGGCATTCCCTAGTATCAGCAGGCCTAGAGATGTGAAAGCTCCCCCTCTAACCAGAGACTCAAAGAAGAAAAGTCATTGGGTGAGAGGCAGCTCTAAGAAAAGAGAGAAGAAAAGTGCAGGGGGAGGAGAGGAGGAAAATGGAGAGGAACAGAGTCCCTCCTAAATGGGTAAGTGAAAGCCAAGCAAACTTCCTGAGCAGTCCCCAGGGTCCTAGTGTGGATATGGTGCCCAGGACATTTTTCTGGGCAGCATCAAGTCTGCCAACCCCATAGGAAGGCTGTGGCCAGCCTAGCCACCTGCCATGGCCAAACAGCACCAACCTGCACCCCAGTGCCCACTGGGTCAGCCCGCAGCACCAGAAAGGCCCGGTCCCCGCCGGTGGAGGTCACATTAATGTAGTCCTCCAGGACAGGGGGTCGCCTCAGGACTGGATTGCGAGTGGCTGGCGAGGCCCGTACAAGACCCACGTCAGCGCCAGCATCCATAGTTCTGAGAAAAAAAAACAAGCTGTCTTGGGATTCTTGCCTCCTGTTTCCCTCAGGCAAGGAGCCCAGATCCGCCCTCCGCTACCGAGCCCTCCCACGGGCCTCCAGTTCCAGGCCTGGGGACCTTGTCCGAGAAATGAAGCGCTCCCAAGACCCTGGGACACCTGTGCCCAAGCCACACACCCCTCGCCCCACAGCTCAGCTGGGACCTCCGGACTCGGTGGGGGGGTGATGTCCCGAGGAGGGGAGTCAGGAAGCAACTGCTCTTCCATCTCATCCTTCCCGAAGTTCAGCCTCTTGACCACCTCCAGCCTGGGCCGCTTGACCCTGGGAGCTGGGGAGACACACACTCTGGGAAAGAACAGAGGCACCTCCCCTGCATCGCACCCTATCCCTGTGGGGGTTGCAGACGTACTGAGGAGCAGGGGTCTGTCCCTCTGCACGTCAGTGGTCAGCTGCCTCTTGCTGGCACCGCATTTGCGGTTCCCTGAAGGTCCAACTGGAGAGGTGGGAGCTGCAGCGTCCCCACCAGCTACGGCCTCCTCAAACGTCAGCCGGATCCCGCCCTTGGATGGTGATAGGGCCGCTGTCCCTGCTGGGAGAGAAGATTCACAGCAACAGCCTCAGAGCTGCCGACAGCGACAGTCAGCGACGCTGGAAGGCCCTTCTCTCTCGGCGCCCCCCGCTCAGATCGCGCCTGCCTCCAGCCTTCGCTCGCCTGCTCTCCTCCGAGCAGCCGTCCGGGGCTCCCGGGGACAGGCCAGGGCCCTGTTGAGGTACAGGTGACGAGACCGCGGCAGGACGCACGCCCACCTTCTAGCTCCGCCAGCACCTCGAGCTCGTCAGCGAACTGGTTGTGGAAGTCGTCCTCGACGCCGTGCAGCTCCCGCTCGTAGTCCTCCATGGCCACGCTTACCCACCCAACCCTCCAGACTCACACCCGTTCCAAACCTCCCGCGACACCGCGGCGCGCCGCTCCCGCCTGGCAGCGTCCCGGCGCCGCCAATCAACGGCCGGCGTGCCCGGCGGTGCTCGCCATTGGTCAGAAGACGGGTCGGAGGCGTAGGTGTGGCTGCGCGCGCAGGTCGAGTGGGGCCGTGTCAATGCTTAGAATCGCAGCGGCAGGTCCCGGGAGATCGCCATTGGCCCGCACGGCCGCCCATCTGGGGGCGTGGGCGGGGCGTGGGCGGGGCTGCGCGGACCGGCCGGACCCGGAGAAACGCGGCTCTGTGGTCGGAACAGGGCTGAGTGTCTTATGTGGTAAGGCACGGGGACGCTGGGGCTGGATCCAGGGCAAGTCAGCGGTATCGGGGGCCCGGAAGACGCGGCCCGACTGCAGGTCGGTTCCAGAGTGGGCGGGGTCGCGGGAGGGGCTGGCAGTCGGGGTCCACCCAGAACCCCTCGGCTTGTGCCCACACACAGGAGGGTTGGGGCTGTTGCGGAGAGCAGGTAGGGGATGGGTGTGTGCGTAGTGGGGTGTAGGTGGACTAAGGTAGGCTGCACCCCGCGCCGCTCGCCCTTGCACCCTGCTGACCTGTGCCGCTCCCGGCTGTGGAGGTGCGGGGGCGTAGCAGCCCCCTTTCTAGACCCCATCCCCACTCAGAAAAAGGTCCCAATTGCGCGCTCCTGATCTCTTGGGAAGAGTCGGTGGGAGCGGGCTGGAGAGCAAGACTACTTCCCCCAAGGCCTGGGTCTGGGCAGGACTGCGGGACTGCCCCACAGTCAGAACAACAGTGGCTCCCCTCACCTTGGCCACACTCCCACCCCACCTGACTCTCCTACTTTGTTCGGAGGTGACAGTAGTAAGGAGCTCAGTAGACGAAGGCACATGGTAGGTGTACGTGCTTGTCTGATACACGATCTCTGTGGCTTTAGATCTAAGGTCATAGACACCGAGAATTGACTACCCTAGTTCGGCAGAACCCTGACATGAGCTGGTCAGTTACCCCATGAACCACCACTTCACTCGCTTACCCTGCATTGCAGGTCCCTGCCATGGAGCCAGGCAGCATGGAGAACCTATCCATCCTGTACCAGAGCCGTGACTTCCTGGTGGTAAACAAGCACTGGGACGTGCGCATCGATAGCAAGACGTGGAGGGAGACATTGACCCTCCAGAAGCAGCTGCGGCACCGCTTCCCTGAGCTGGCTGACCCGGACACCTACTACGGCTTCAGGTATGTGGGAGTTCAACACAGATAGCTCAAGGCAGCTTCTTTCGGAGGGAAATGACTGCCGCCAACCCAGCCACTTCTGTTCCTTTGCTTCATGCCAGGTTCTGCCACCAGCTGGACTTCTCCACCAGTGGAGCACTTTGTGTAGCCCTAAATAAGGCGGCCGCAGGCAGTGCTTACAAGTGCTTCAAGGAGCGGCGTGTCACAAAGGCTTACCTGGCTCTGGTAAGGCCTGGCCAGTCCCGGGACATGGGGACTCCAGTGCCCAGCCTACTTTGGCAGGCCCTGAGTGTCAGGGGGACTCCCCTGCCTTGTAGGTTCGGGGGCACATCCAAGAGAGCCGGATGACCATCAGCTATGCCATCGGCAGGAACAACACAGAGGGTCGGGCCCACACCATGTGCATCGAGGGCACCCAGGGTACGGTGGGCTAGGGGGCAGGGGCCACAGGGTATGTTTCATCCAGGGGGACCTTTGGTGAGTAAGGCCAACCCCACGCAATGGATTTGTGCTGGCGCAGACTGGGGCTCCAGGGCCGGTCCAGCCAACTCTCACAGCCTCCCTTTCTCCTCCCCAGGCTGTGAGAACCCAAAACCAAGCCTCACAGAGCTGGTGGTCCTAGAACATGGGCTGTATGCGGGTGACCCTGTCTCCAAAGTGCTGCTGCAGCCTCTCACAGGTATGTTCAGGAGCAGGGGCCAGGAAGCTTCCCAGGCCCTTCACTGACTGTCGACAGTGTCCTGCCTCTGGCGTGGTGGATGTCTGGTGTTAGCATTTCCTCGAGCAGTGCACTACAGCATCCCCGTTACGTAGGAAAGGAGAGTGAGGCACAGAGGCAGAGTAGCCTGACTGGAGCCTCCTCAACCATTGCTGGCAAAGTTGATCATCTCCCGCACACTTCACTCCGCAATCTGCAGCCTCTGCCCTACAAGTGGTCTTGCTGATTTGGATGTGAAGCAGCAGGAAGGCTGACCTGAGTTCTCCAGTGTACTGAGTGCCACCCTGGCTCTGTCCTCACCAGAGGTGACCCCAAAAGTTGACTCCCATTTTGAGCTGTTATGTCCTTGTCTGTAGCAGGAAGCAGGGAGGGTTGCTGTCCACAGATGTTGCCCAAGGCATTGAGGTGGCAGCTGGGATCAATGCCAGGTGTGAGAAGAACGGTGGTGGGTGGTGATCGTGGAGTGGCATCCCTGTCTCACTGGTCCTCTCTCCCCATGCAGGCCGGACACACCAGCTGCGCGTGCACTGCAGTGCCCTCAGCCACCCCATTGTGGGGGACCTGACCTACGGGCAGGCTTCAGGCCGGGAGGAGCAGCCGTTCCGCATGATGTTGCATGCCTTCTACTTGCGGATCCCCACACAGGCTGAGTGTGTGGAAGCCTGCACACCGGACCCCTTCGTGCCCACCCTCGATGCCTGCTGGAGCCCCCACACCCTGGTACAGCCGCTGGACCAGCTTGTCCAGGTCCTACAGTCTGCCCATGACCCTAAGCCCACAGAAGGGGACCCTGGGCCCTGCAGCCCCTCCGTGTGCCTACCAGGGCCAGGTCGGCCCCCTCCGCCCCCTGACACCCCCCCTGAGACAGAGGCACAGCGGGCGTCATGCCTTCAGTGGCTGTCAGAGTGGACACTGGAACCAGACAACTGAGAGTGTGGGCCTAGTGTTGGGGTGCAGGTTGGAACTTCCAGGTGGATGAGGGCTGTGGGTCAAAACCCTAAGCCCATCCCAAGCCAGAGGTGTCCCAGTCACTGAGGACTGAGGCTCTACCCCAACCGCAGCAGCCAAACCTGAAGAAGGACAGACGGGCGAGTAGGGAGAGCCAGGCAGCCATGATTATGGAAGATGATGGGCTCAGGGTGGCAGTACCCGCCCCCAGGGGAAACCAAGGCCTGTTTATTCTCCCAAAATGCCTTTCTGGCTCCAAAGCTTTACCCCCAGGCCTGTTTTGTAGATTGCCCAGGGGTCACCCTAAAAAAGGACCCGGGCCAGCCCTTGCCTGGGTAGGCTCCTCCTGGGCCCCCAGTGCACCCTTAGGGCACCCTGTTCCTCATTTTGCACAGACCCTCTGTGCTATCACCCCAACTTCGCTGAGCCACCTCCACCTGCAAACCCTGACTTGTCCCCTGCCTGGCCAGTCCTGCCTTGTGCCTTGGCTTCCGCCAAACTCTGCCCTTGAGCCTGCCGCCTCCACCCACATTGTAATCATCACACATGGGGGAGGGCCTTGTCTATCCCTTCTGGCCTAACAAGTGCTGCTCTGTGGGGTCCTCCCACACAGCCACAGGGTGTTAGACTTTAGCCTAGGATCAAGGGCAGCGCAGCTTCCACCTCCTCTGTTCCCCCCACACCCCCAGATCACTCCAGCCACAAGTGGGCTCCAGAACTTAAAATAAAAGCTCAGTGATTAACTTTGTGAACAACCATGAATAATTCTAAAGTGGGAGATCCGGGGGGAGCCCAGACTTCTGCCCTGTCCCCTGCATCAGGCAGACCTTTGCCTCAAAGTCCCCTACAAAAGCCAGGACTGACCTGGCTGTACCCCATGAGCGAGCAGTCGCCTGCCCTGGTTGGGGAGAAGCTGGTCCCCCCAGCCAAAAACACTGGAGCGTCCGCCTAGGCTCACCACGATCCCTCATAGAGCCACTGCCCCCACCACTATTACACTGGCCTAGGGTTCTCCACTGTGTCAGATTCCATGGGAGGGCTGTCGCCTAGGCCATCAGCCCATCAGGTCACATGTCATGTCCCTACACCTGGCTGGGCTGGACCTCTCTTGCCAGTCGACACAGGTCCTGATTGGAGGCTCCTGAGCCGTATCTACCTGGGATCACAGAGGGAACTCAGCTGAGACGGAGCCAGAAGCAGCCACCACAGGGCCCCTGCAGAGACCCAGGTCCCAGTCCCTGCACCTCTGTTGCCTCATCTGTAATAGGAGGGTTCCATGGGCTGCCCGGATTGGTAGTCCAGACGGTCAGATAGTTACTCTGGCGTACCCAGCATGGTTGGCCAGGGGCGCAGTGCGTTAGCATCACCAGTCCCCATCCTGGCCCACCCTGCTTTTTCCAATTTTCACACTTTTTCACATTTGCTGAGCCTTTCTCATCAGAACACACCACTTCTTTGCTGACCCACCTCTCCCTATCCACCCTCTGCCCCTGTCACCACACCCATGCCCCACCCCGACATCCCACACAGGTGCGCAGCCTGGCCACAGGGCCTTACCATGCTCCCCACTCACTGCTACGTGGCCTCGGGGCAGTTGCTCAGCCTCTCTGAGCCTGAGTTTCCTCATCTTTGAAGTGGGCACAGAAGCTGTGCCACGGGCCAAGGCCAACTCAGTGATCCATAGCGTGGAAGAGCCAGGGCGGATGTGACTCTACAGCCCAGAAGTTGCTTTGTTGCTGTTGTCATTTGTCAGGCCTGGGCCTGGGGCTGCCCTGCAGTGGGCAGGCCAGCGTGTGACCTGCACTCACTGCCTGCTTCCTGCTCCTATCCCTTCTGAGCTGTGGGAGTGTCCAGCCCTGGAATGGGTGGAGACCCCACTACCACATCACTTCCGCGTCCCCCAAATCTTTCAGTGTGTAGAGCCCCAGCAAGTCCTCAGCCAAAACCTGGACTTCCATGGGGCCTGTGCAGGGCCCAGGAGCGATCCGCACCTGGTGCCTGCAGCTCTTGGCCCCCAGGCTCAGGTCAGTTACTCCGCTTAGCCATGATGCTGGCTTGTTGAGCATAGATGACCCCGTGGTGCAGATGGCAATCATCTAGCAGCTGAACCTGGGCCGTGGGCAGGTCGGGCAGGCACCCCTCCTGCAGCACTTCAGAGGCCTGACTGGCAGACTGGCCCCAGGGTATGTGTGGCATACTCTCCACCATCAAGGCTGCCCTCCTGGTGCCCACGTGCCCTCTCTGCTCTTGGTACACAAGTGTATGGCCACATGTGCCCGGCTCTGCTCCAGCACCCACAGGAAAGAAACACCACCACACGTCAGTAAACCAAGGCACCACATTGAGTCCATGTATGCCTACCATCCCTGCAGGGACACACGTGCACATAGATGTGTGTGCTCCCAGGCATGCATGTATGGGCACCTGTGAGTACATGTACTAGCACACACAATGAAGGCAGGGGTGTGTGTGCATGGATGCACACACAACCCTTTAGGCAGAGCACCTCAGGGGGAAGGGGATATGCTGGGAGGCTGTCAACCATGTGCTCAAACTCCAACTCTCCTGGGGCTGGGGAACAGGTGCCCGCTGTGCTGAGGCCCCAGGGGCTGACATAGTAGCGTTGCCTGGCACAGCCTCAGCCCCTCCCCTACGCATCACCCTGGTGGATGTCACTGCAGGAGTGGGTGGTTGCACAAGAAGGGAGATGAGCGGGAACCCTGGTGCCCCAACCCTGCACCACCCCTGTGCCCCAGGGCTCAGCTGCGGGGACTGACATGCTCAGTGGCCTGGGACTGCTAGTGTCTGAAGTGTCTGGCACCTGGTTACAACCGTCTACATCCAACAGCTGCCGCCTGGTCCCAGAGCACCACCCGCTACCACGGAAGGTCTTTGTACTCAGGTGAGGGGTAGGGGCCAGGGTGGGAGCCATTACTAGCTGGACCCGCAAGGTCAGGCTTCTAGTCTGGTCTCTGCAGCCCTGGGCAGGTTGCTGAGCCCCTCTGAGCCTCCATTTTGCCTGCCGTATGGGATAGTAAACTCCCTGTCGTTCTCCTGGGCCAAGTGGAATCCAGAGGCCCACAAGTACCCCAAGCAGTGAGACTGTGCAAGGCTGTGCCCAGGAGTGGGTGGTGAGAGCCAGGCTCCCCCATGCCCCTCACCTCCCAGGACCTGCGTCCCCAAGACTCACAGTTTTGGTCTCCAGCACAGCCAAGGCTGCCCAGGGGTCTGCACCATGGGTCGCGTCTGGGGCCAGGTCTCAGCCCCGAAGAGGGACAGAGAGCTGCCTGGGCCGTCCAGATGAGGAGTTGAAGCCATGACCACCCCAGGGCAGGTTGGGTAGCCACCAGGTCTCACCTGTAGCTGCCTGTGGGGACTCGCTGGGACCTCTGCCCCCTTCCCTGTAATTGAAGAGACCTGTTCATTGGAGACATCACACACCAAGCCACAGCCTGTGGGTCCCCTGAGCCCCATGCCGTGATAAGAAAGTCCTAGCTCCCCCTCGGGCAGTTCCCTTTTGTTCCAAAGAGATGTTGTTTTGGGGTTGTGCCTCTCCCCCAAAGACAGAGTGATGCAGCTGGAGCCCTGCTCGGGTTGCCTGCCCTGCAAGGCACCCACGCTGCGCAACCGGACGGCGCTCTCCTAGAATGTGCCCCTCGGCCAAGGCCTGGACGGTGAGGCCAACCTCGTCACTTCCCGTCTCCTCTCCAGCTTGTTCTGGACCTGCTGCTCGTGACCCCAGCGCCCTCCCGCCAGAACAGCCTGTGCACATTGCACGGCCATGGGCCCCAGAGCAGGTGTGATGACTCCCCTCGTGGAAGGGGCTCCCTGGGACAGCATGACGGCAGGTGTGGACAGTGCTCCAGCCACCGTGTCATCCTGAGCCTGCAGTCAGGGGTCCTGCCCCAGGATTCCCCCCTACGGCTGGCTGAGGGGTCAGGGAAGGAGGAAGGCAGGGGACTGGGCCTGGGTGTCCAGGAGGGGACAAGGCAGGAACAAGAGAGGTCATGGCTAGAAGAGGCTCAGGAGGAGGTGGTAGTAGACCCCTGGTTCCTCTGCTTGGAGATCTTGCAGCCCAGACTGTGAGGACAGAGCCACGAGGATAGAAGGCACTTGTACATGGGTACACACTGTACATCACGCATGTATATCATCACACATGTGGACACTGGTGGGCACATGTACAGATCATCACATACGTGTGCATGCTTCTAGGCACAGAAAAAGGCACACACCACCAGCTACACATGGGCACACATCATCACACATGTAGGCTGCCATTCCATCAGGCACATAGGTGTACTACATTAGGCAAGCACATCACGACAGGCATGTACATGCCACACCACACATGTGCGCATCAATACATATACTATTAGGAGCATAAACATATAGTGTCGGACAGACACATATGTAGCCAGACACACTGTCACATACACGTTCACCTGGTCAGACACACACACCACTGCTCAGGCCTAGGCTGCTACACACAGGTGACCAGAGCCACAATGCTTTCGAGGCCTCCATTTTGAGGCAGTCACAGATCTACCTGGGACACCGGGATCCAGCACATGTGCTCCCCTCAGGCAGGACTCAGCCTCTCAAGGGGCTGGTAGCCGTTTACGGCCTATTCTGTTCCAGGTGCCCTGGTGAGCCTGGGTCTCATCCTCTTCGCGTGGCTCGCTGTCTACCGCTCTCACCCCCAGGCCGAGGGCTTCTCCCAGGAAGGGCTGGAAGCCAGCAGGGCCAACCTGTGGGCCAAGTAAGTGCCAGCCCGTCCTGCAGCCTCTGCATCCACAAACCACGTTTCCTGCAGCCGATTCCCTGGCAGACCTGGGGGCGCGGGCGGGTGAAAAGGAGGGACTACCTCCAGGATCTGCACGCGATGGCCCAGGCATGGCTTTGGCAGGACCGCTGACTCCCACCCCTGGAATGAGGAACCTGGCCCTGCCTGCCCGTGCCACTCACCCACCTCGCTGAGATGGCTCAGAGTTTGGTGTCCTGCATAAGAGTCGCGTGCGTTCACATGGCTGACAGCAGGTGCCCAGGTCATCACAGCTGGCTAAGGCTAGGGCTCCTCTTGAGCCCCGCCATGCTCGCACTGGCTCCCCTTGGCCTGGCAGACAATTATTGCTCATCCTGGGTCCTCACTTCCTTACACCCCAAGACTGCTGCCCTCTCAAGCCCCAAACAGACTCTGCATCATTTCTGCACACTTTCCGGGGTTTCATGCTTAGGCTCAGGTGTCCTCCCGTTCCCCGGGGGATTGGAGGTCACTAATCAGCCATCAATCACTTGATCGATCAGTTGGCTGACCTGGCAAGGTTGGAGGCCCAAGCTGTACCAGCTGGGCCGAAGTTGAAGTCCCAAGAGACACCACCCCCTTCCATGCACAAATTTTATTAGACTCACACCGTGAGGAAGGCTCAATGAAGAGATGCAGCTGGCTGCAGTAGCCCAGCAGATGCCCAGGCCACGCCTCCAAGCCCTCAGGCATTGCTGGGACCAGCTCAGGAAGAAGCAAAGACCTAGCATGTGGGCAGGGGACACCCCCGCTCATAGCTCAGAGCCTAAACTGAGTACTTACAGGAGGAGGGAGGGAGGGAGGGAGTAAAGCACGAGTCTTGCCTGTGTCAAGGCCCTTCCTGCCACACTCCCTGTGTCTCATTTCTTTGGTGTTGGGAGTTTGACTTCTATCCTGCATGCTGCCGTCTGGACTGCCCCTCCTGCCCCCACTTCCACCTCTCACCATCTGCTTCCTTCTGCTCAGTGCTAACGCCTCCCTTCTGCAAGGCTTCTGGTGTGAGCCAGCCAGCCAGCTGTCCCGGGACCAGCTTTCAGCTCTGATCAGGAGGATGACATTGCAGCAGGTGCTCCTCAAAGCCTGGCAGGTAAGAAGCCCTGGGTGGCATAAGCAGGTTGGGGTGTCGAGGGCAGGAACAGACTCCCAGGAAAAGGAGCCTGGCGATAGGTAGGAAGGAAGGGAGAATGTCCCCAGCAGAAGACACAGGCCAGCATGGGCCAGGACCACTCAGCCGGGACACAGTAAGCTCACCAGAAGTACTAGAGCCACACTGGAGACACTGCACATGGTTGTCTCTAAGCCAACCTGCCAACTTCACAGCCACCTAAGAGGTGTCTTAGGCTGACTCCGATATGATAGAGCCTGCCCACTCCCTTGAGTGGTTTCCTGTATGCCCCTCTTTTGATCATTCCTAGGACTCCTTAGCCAGTCGCCCACAGACCCCAACCTCCTGTTCTTGGTTGGGTGAGGGCCTGGTCACCTGGCCTATGCTGGCCCCCTCCTGCCTCCATCTGCCACGTGGTGCACTCTTGAGGTCCTCGGGCCCCTGACGTAGACCTTCCAGCCTCCTGGCCTTTCCCCAACTTGGGCCATGAGAGGGGCCAGTTGAGCTGACTCACAGCCGACCTAAGTATAGCCTGCCCTGAGTTGAAGGAAGGAAGGAAGGAAGGAAGCAAGGAAGGAAGGAAGGGAGGGAGGAAAAGAAAGGAAAGGAAGTAAGTCATTCTGTCTCATTATAAAGTTAGTATAAGACTAGTAATAGCTCCGGCTGGTGTAGCTCAGTGAATTGAGCGCCAGCCTGAGAACCAAAGGGTCGCTGGTTCCACTTCCCAATCAAGGCACATGCCTGCGTTGTGGGCCTTGTCCCCAGTAGGGGGCGCGTGAGGGACAACCACACATTGATGTTTCTCTCCCTCTCTTTCTCCCTCCCTTCCCCTCTGTCTAAAAATAAAATAAATAAAATCTTTAAAAAAATTTTTTTTCAATACTAGTAATAAAAGGAAGAAACATACACACAAAAAAAGAAAGAAGAAAAAAACTAGTAATTTGTTTTTATCCTCAGACAGGGATATATTTTTCATTGATTTCAGAGAGAAAGGAAAGGAGAGAGAGAGAGAGAGAGAGAGACATTGATGTGAGAGAGAAACATCAATCAGTTGTCTCCTATATGTGCCCCAACCAGGGCTAGAAACCACAAGCTAGGTATGTGCCCTGACTGGGAATCAAACCTGCAACCTTTTGTTGTATGGGACAACGCTCCAACCAACTGAGTCACTTGGCCAGGGCAAAGCCAGTAATAAATTTTAAACGACCCCAAAGTAGGCCATGCCGGACAAGAAGTCTGAGCAGGTGGCAGTGGGATGAGCTTCCATGGTGCAGTGGGGCTGGGGGTAAGCAGAGGGCCTGAATGCCAGCCTGGGGTGGGGGTGGGAGCGGAGGGGATGGTAATGTTCAGGTTGGGTTTGACCCACTCTGAGGCCATTCTGATGTGGAGATTGAGGCAGGCAGAGGAAGACATCAAGTCCAGGTGACACAGAGCAGGCAGGTGGGAGGAGGAAACTGGGCGGGTGTGGGGACAGGAGGAGGGGGAGGGCACCATGACAGAGAGGAGGGGGCTGGCAAGGGAGTGATGCATGACACACCCTGCCCAGCTCTGCTGCCTGGCCAACCTGGCCGCCCTGCATGGCCTCCAGGGTGACTTTTTGCTCCACCCGCCCAGCCTGTTGCTCTTCTACAAGTGAGTGTCCCCCACCATCCCACCCAACGTCCAGCAGACTAAGCATGCCTCTCTGGGTCCCGGGAATCCCAGCTCCTCAGGAGTGCCTGGGCCACCCCAGGGGACCCCTGGCTGGCCCCACCCTCCCAACAGTCCCCCACCTGCCTGCAGCCTGGGGCAGATAAGGGAAGCCGACTGTCGGGCCTTCACTCGCCGTGCCGCCCAGGGGGACACTGAGCTGCTGGCCAACCTGCCTGACCAGAGGGCTGCCCTGCAGCACACAGCCTTAGCCTGCCTGGTAGGCCCTGGGGTGGGAAAGGAAGGGTGGAAAGGCCAGGGGGCCTGGCTCTTGCTAACCTGCTGTTCTGCAGGGTGGGCCCCACCGACAGCTCAGTGCCTCAGACCTGCTGCTTCTTGGGGTCCTGGTGTGTGACATGGATGCGTCCAGCATCATGGCCTCGGACCCCCACGTGCTGCAGAACCTACAGCGCTGCCCCCGGCTGACCCCTGCCCAGCAGGCTGCCCTCAACACACTCCTGGCCAGTGGGAGGACTGTGCTTGGGTGAGTGGGGGCCCCATCCCCTCTACCCAGGCCTCCCCTCCCAGAGATGAGACAAGACACAATCTGGGACTTGGGCCCAGGAGTTCACCTAATTCCAGAGGCCTGCTGACCTCCAACTTCTCATGCAGCTCTCGGCCCTTCTCTGACCTTACAGCCTTTGGGGCACACAGGTTTGGGGTTGCTACCAACACCCACTGGGCCTCTCAATCCCCCTGCCCCGAAGCCTGGGGGGTAGAGTCTGTTCTGGGTAGGCAAGGTGTCCCAGCAGGTCAGGCCCTGGGAATTGTCCACCCCGGGAAGGGCAGGTGGCCTCCAGGGGCTGGCGTGCTGCTCCAGACTCAGACACAACTGCCTCTTTCCACACACCAGGCCCCCTATCTCCTGGAACCTGGAGGGGCTGCAGGCTCTAGGACTGCTGGCCACCTACATCAGCCCCAGCCTGTGGATGCAGGTGCAGGAGGTAGGGCAGTGCCCTGAGGTAAGGAAGGGGGAACTGAGCCAGCCGTACACGTAGGGAGAAGTGTCCAGGCGACCATTTGCCAGCCTGTTCAGGCCTGAGGGTGGTTCACCATACAGCCACTCCAATGCCCAAGTGGTGTCCCCAGTCGCCCCTGTCACAGGGCTTTTATCTGTGGGGTGGGAGGAGAACCCGGGTGGTTCCAGGGAGTGGAGTCTCCAGCACCCGCTGCCAGGCTGTGGGCCTGGACTTCTTTGGCAGCGTGGTGGCCACGTGCCGGGCAGGGCAGCTCAGCCAGCGAGATGCCAGGCGCTTTGCGACCAGCTTCCTTGAGGCTGAGGCCAAGGCCAAGTCGATATCCTCACGGCCCAAGAGGGGCACAGGTCAGTGTGGCCCCTGTGGCCAGGGAACACTGGGGTGTACTCCTGATTCTGGGGTGGGAGCACCCAATACACAGTCCCACCTGCTGCCACACCTCCTGACCCCTGAGCTTGGCCCGGGGATCTGTGTCCAGCATAGGCAGCCACAGGCTGTGAGGCTGGACTTCTGGGCCAGGGCTCAGCTGGGAGTTGAGGTCAAGGTCAGGCTTGACTCAGTTTACTCTGAGCTAGGTTCTTGGCTCGAGATCAAGCTTGGGGAGAGAGTCAAGGGTGGGTCAGGGTTAGGAGAGAGGTAGAGCCCGAAGTCAGCAGCAGTGGCCGGCTCAGGTCATAGCTGAGCAGCCAGGTCTTCAACCCCGCTCCACCCCCAGCCACAGTGAGACCCTGCATTCAAGGCAACATCACGGCAGCCACGCTGCAGGATGACCTCTTCCTGGTACGCTACGGCTGCTCACAGCTCGAGTCCTGCCTGGGCAGCCAAGTGCTCAAGGCCAACCTGGACCCCCTGCTGCAGCATCCGCTACCTGCCGAATGCCAGCGTGTCATCAAGGCCAAGCTGGCTCAGGTGCGCCAAGGACTGGGTGGAGGCAGGCGGGCGGTGGGCCCTGGGGGTGCGGCCTGACCCTCTCGCCCACATCAGATCTACCCGAGCAGCGTCCCAGAAGACCAGCTTCAGCTTATCACCTCACTGGTCTACCTCTACTCTCACACGGAGATCAGCCAGTGGAACATCACATCTGAGGACACAGTCACGGCCCTGCTGGCCTCGGACGTGGCCCTGGAGAACCAGACAGAGGTGAGGGCAGTAGGGGTGGGGCAGGTGGCAAGGATGGGGGTTAAGGGAGCCCAGTGACCCTGGTCCCAACAACCCCAGCCCCACCAACCCCGGTCCTGCCCCCAGGCCATCCTGCAGAAGTTCCTGGACCACAAAGGCGACATCACCAGTGCACTGCTTGTGGCTATTGGGGGCTCCCGCCTCTGCTGGATGAGTCCCCAGCAGATCCAGGCTATCCGGCCCTCAGAGTTCCGGTGAGCCCAACCAGCGACGCACTCACTGCACCTCGGGGTCAGCTCCACTGCCCACCAGGGAGAATCAGAGGGGTGACTGGGGCTCGGGAGCGGTCTGGGCCAGGCTCCCGCAGGTGTTCGTTTCCTAAAGCTGCCAAAACAAATTACCCCAAACTGAGTTTTAAAAGAACAGAGGGGTATTCCTGTGCAGGCTGGAGTCCAGAAGTCTGGGCTTAAGGTGTCGGCAGGGCCAGGCTCCCCCCGAAACTCATAACAGAGGTTTCTTTCTGCCTCTTCTAACTCCTCGTGTTGCCAGCAATCCTCGGACTTTCTTGGCTTCTGGACTCCTCACCCCATCTCCGCCTCTATCATCATCACATGGCTGTCTCCCCTACCCCCAACCTGTGTCTGTGTCTAAATTTCCTTCTTCTATGATGCCAGGCGTTAGATTTCAAGGGTTAGGTTATATTTTACCCTAATTCAGTAGGACCTTGTCTTACTTTGATTACATCTATAAATAGGAAAGACCCTATTTCCAAATAAGGTCACATCCTGAGGTTTTGGGTGGACATAAAATTTGGGGGGAACACTATTGGCCCTGGGTGGACATAAAATTTGGGGGGAACACTATTGGCCCTGGGTGGACATAAAATTTGGGGGGAACACTATTGGCCCTGTACAGAGGACAAGAGGACCACTGTGGTTTAGGGAGAGAGGGCCAGACCCAGCCAACCAGAGAACAAGGGGCCCGCAGCCGGCCCACCAGCCCCGCCCCCCCCCCCCCAGGCTGGCCGGGGCCCTGGATGTCTCCTCCTGCCCTCAGAGCCAGAAGGACGTGCTGTACTCCAAGGCCCGAGAGGCCTTCAGCGGCGCCAGGACCATGGCTGCCTACTACCACTTCGTACGCCCCTACCTTGGTGAGCCCCCGCCCTGTGTGCTGAGGCCTTTCCTCTAGAAGCCCCTACCCTTCCCCCTCTCATCACTTCCGCCCCTCAGGTGGTGCCCCCTTGGAGGACCTGCAGCACCTGGCTCAGGCCAAGGTCTCCATGGACATCCACACCTTTACCAACCTGAACCCCCGCGTGCTGCAGGTGGGCCCTGGGGGCTGCCCCTGGGGGGAGCAGGGCAGGCTGGCCAAGCCAGGGGAGCCCCAGGCCCCAGGTCCACAGGCACCCCGAAGTGGGCCCCAGGTCACTTCTCCAGGCTGATTCTGCCAGGTCTCACCAGTGTGCTCACCCCTTGGGTAAGCATTGCCGAGTCTTCCCTTGGCCCCAAAGCCGGGCCCCTTCATGACTCTCTGTCCCTTCCCACACGGGCCCCTCACTTCCCTCAAAGAGCCTAAGTGTCGACGATGTGACGATGCTGCTCGGCCAGAACGTGGGGGACCTGCAGAAAGCGCGCAGCCACCCTACCATCAGCTCCTGGCTCCACGGCCTGAACAGGTTGGCTCTGGGCAAGCTGGGCCTGGACGCGGACCCTGCCAGCCCGGTCAGCCCCACCGGCCCAGTCCCCTCAACCACCGGGACTCACGACACAACCCCCTGGGCGTCCCATCTAGTCGCCACATCAGGCGGGTCTGGGAATGACGCCCCCACCGCAGGTACAGCCTCACACCCAGGCCTCCCCCTTGGCAGGCCTTCCCCTGCCTCCTCTTGGCCTTGTCTGCCCCGGGCCTCTCTGGACCCCAAACTGCTGCTCGTGCCCAGTATCATACTCCATTGGCCAACTTTTTCCATTTACCTCTCAGGTGACATTTGAGTGACAGGCTTTACTCTGTATTGTCCGCTGAGTTATTGAAAAATACAGCTGCTTCTTCCAAAGCCCACAGACTGCATAAAGTAGGGGCCAAGCCCCAGGGAGAGGGGAGGCTTTGAGATCGTTGTTGGGGCCCAGAAGAGTGGCCACACATGGCCTTTGCCACCCACAGGGCTGGCGTGAGCCCGGAGCCCAGAAGGACGGGCTGCCCAAGAGCTGCTGGGACAATCCTGCTATGGCTCCCAGCCAGGGCTGATCGGCGTTTCCTCCATGTTCCACCTACAGGCAGCCCAGCAGCCCACCTGAGGTATCTACCACTTGCGGTGGCCCTGCCCTCCAGCCTCCTGTGGCTGCTGTACTGGGGCACCCTGGGGACATTTGGGGGCTGCTCACAGGGCACCTGCACAATGGCCTCCGAAGACAGCGATGTGCTGGCACCACATGCAGGAAAACTGGGGCTGGTGGGTAGAGCCAGATGCCAGCCCAGGCCAAGGCGCAAGCACCTGGTCCAGGGAACCTGGCCATACCCCACACCGCAGGAGCCTGCAGGGCTCCTAGGACCTGGAGCTGGACTGAGGGCCTGGGCAGAGCTGTGACTGCCGGGTCACCAGGGCCAGTTGAGGGAGATGCTGTCCCGGCCCTCTGGTCTCCTTCCGGACAAAGAAATGGGGCTGGGGACAGGGACACCATGGCACTTCACTGATTTTAATAAAGGACACAGTGGCCTTCCTGTGTGTGTCCCTTTGCTCTGGGCCTGAGGAAGGGCACAGAGACCTTCTTAGCCAGGAACAAGGCTCTTCACCTGCCATCTCCTGGGGAGTCAGCAAGGCCACCCTAAGTTTTGTTCACCTTGCCTCAGAAGGGGACAACGGAGCAGCATTGGAAGGCCACAACCCTCCCCCAAGCCTTGCTTGGGGTCCCTGCCCCACCCGCTTTCCAAGTACAAACCAGAGGGGCTGCAACTCTGGGAGTCCCGTCCACAAGGTTACAGCCCTCAGGCCCTCACCTCTCAGAACACCACAGCCAATCAGGCTCCAGGACACCAGAGCTGTCAGCTCCCGCCCCGCCCTTCAGAACACCACAGCCTTAAGGACCTCCCACCCTGTCCCCAGAACACCACAGGTCTCTGCCTCTTTGGAAGAGGAACGTGTTCTCTTTTATTGAGCTCCAGTCCCCTAGGGTGGGGCAGGGACCACCCAGGCCTACTCCTGCAAGAGGGAGTCTCCAAGGCAGGGCCCAGTTCAGCATCCAGAACATTCCGTTCAGCTCAGGATGAAGGCCAACAGCAGAGTTGGGATCATAATGTGTGCAGATCCATATCCAAGGACGTGCGGTCCCCCTGAGAGGGCCTCTGCACAGAGAGGGGGTAACTCAGACCCTCCGCCCCACTCTGTCCCTGCCCCACCCAGCCGGCCGCCCCAACCCACCTCGAAAGCTGAGGTCTAGGACTACATAGCCGTTGGGGATGCCACCCTGGAGTCCCAGCCCCAGGCCTTCCAGGTCCTTCTGCCGTTGTCGTAAGATCCAGTCTCGCACGGGGCTGTTTCTTTCCTCTGCCTTCAGGCCCTCCAGGTTTGGACCCAGAAGTTTTTGCACCTCAGCAACGGTCAGTGGCTGCCAGAGACCCCAGGTGGCCATCAGGGTCTCCCTGCCTCTGTCCAGAAGGCTGCTGGACGCTGCTCTGCCCAAACCACCCCTTGCTTCCCTAGCCCACAGGTCCTGTCTCAGGACCTCCAGATTTTGGAGCTGGCCCTGGCTCAAAGGCTGCTCCTCCCAAGGCCCCGCCCCCTCCGTGGCCCCGCCCACCCATGGGCAGCCCTTCTCCGTGACCCCTCCCTTCCCATGGCTTCTGCTTCCAACGGCCCCGCCCCTCTGGTGGCCATACCAGCAAGGCTTCTTTCCTTAGCTTCTTGAATGTGGCCATGTCCATGCTTATGTTCTGCGGAATGAGAGCCCGCAAGTCCTCCGTGGAGGCCCCACCTGTGCCCAGGGAGAGGGGCCCTAAGCGTAAGACCTCACAACACTACCCCCGCTCTCACCCTCTGAACACAAGCTATGGGAAGCCCACTTCCTTTACCCAGATTCCCTTTTCCTAAGGAATTCCTGGGCCCTGGTTTGTCGGGGGACCACCTGGCTCTCCCAGTCAGGGAAGAGGCTGGAGGTGGTCAGGTGCCTGAGCCAGGGTCAGAACTCACAGGACCTCAGCCTATACACACTTGGAAGGATAGAGGGCACCCTGATCCCTTGTCACAACACCAGGGCCAGGGCCAAGGCCAGGGGGTGGGAAGCTGGCAGCACCTGTGGGGACCTCGGGCATCCCGCTACCGCGTCCTTCTGGCTCACCCAGGAAGGGCTTGATTCTTTCAAAGTACGTGGACCCACTCAGGTTCCAGAAAGCGACGTGGGCCTTGTGATAGAGAACATCCATCTGCATTGGGCGGCATGCATCCAGGTCCTGGGGCCTGACATTCCTGGAGGGGCAGTGTGGGGCTGGGAAGCGAGCTTGGAGCACAGCACACACCCACCGCACCGACAGACCCCTGGGACTCACCAGACAACATCTTGTTGCACAAAGCCCAGCTGTTCAGGACTGAGGGAGCAGAGGTAGGTAGGGTGAAATCTGGCCAGTATGTCCAGGGTGACCTTGTCCAGCTGGCCCCCTCCCACCAGATAGCGGGCTATCAGGGCAGCCACCTGTGGGAGGAGCCAAGTGAGGTGCCTGGGGGCAGGGAGCGATGCGTCCCCTCAGGCCTGCACAACCTCACATCATGTGCCCCCCCTCCCAGCAGGTGGGCACCTGAGGATCCATTTTTCGCTCTTTGCTGACTTTAAGCAGAGATTTCACTGTCTCCAGGGATGTCACGTTCCACTTGTGGATGTCCTCTGGAGTGACCTCAAGGAAGAAGTAACTCAGGTTCCGGATCAGGGACTCAGGGTACCCCTGTGGGTAGAACTGCCGGGAAAACCGACAGTGAGGGCCACGGCCACTTCCCAGTTAGCTGGGGAAGGCGTTGGCATCCTGAGCAGGCGGAAGACCAAGTCATGAACTACCTGGTCCAGTTTGTGCTTTAAAATCTCAAGCTGCTCGTAGGTGAAGGGAACTGCATTCACCCGGTCCATTTGCTCAGCCACCAAGGTCCCGCTCACACAGGCCTCCAACTCCCACTCCTCGTAGAAGACAAGGTTTTCGTCCACTGTGTGGACCTGCTTCCCAGCAGGGCAGGTCTTCTCTATGGGGCAGGCAGGGGTCAGGGGGTTGGGTTTTTCCAGTCAACCTCCCTTTCCTTCCACACCCATGCTGAGACCCTGGGCAAATCATGACCCTCTCCAGGCCTCAGTTTACCCATGGGCAAAATGGGGAGATTCTGTCCACTATCCAAGGCTTTCACAATCGAATGAGCTAAGCAGCCAGAAAGGGCCACAGAGCTAGCAGGTGAGACCCCGCAGTGCCAGCCCCCACCATCAGGCCTCACACTCAGTGGGGCTGGGCCCTGGGCTCACTCTCTGTGCCCTGCAGGGCCCTCGGGAGGATGCTGGTCAGCTCGGGCTGCTGCCAGGACAGGTCCTGGGAGGTGCGTTGCAGCCACGGCGTCGTGACACCCTGAGGATAAAGCAGAGTTGTGGCTGAGCCATGAGTGGTCCAACATCCAAGGATCCCCACCAAGGGCCAGAAAACCCTCCCCTGTCTCCCCAGAGGGTCCTTACCCGTCCTGTGTCTGCAGTCTGCACCCTGGAAGGTAGTACCCACCCTGCAGGGCGGGAACACAAGCTTCAAGGGGGTGGCTAGGGGCTTCTGGGTGTGCCTGCTGCAGGCCCTACCACGGAGGGGAAGGAGGCAAAGCCAGCCTCTCCCTCGCCCCCAGCCCTGTACACACCCCACAGATGTGGAAACAGAGGGTTAGGCTCCTGTACCCCGGGATGTCACAGCCCGCCATGCTGCACCCCAGCCCAGGGCCCGCACCCCACCAGGCAACCCAGTCCTCCCACATCTTTTTCCTAAGACCCTGCTGCTCAGGGCAGTCAGACACCTATCCCACAAACATCCTCACTTTGGCCTGAGTCCCCATCACATCACTACCCTGGTTCAGCCTTCAACCCTATGGAGCAGGGCAGGGAGAGACATGGCGGACAACCTGACCAGAACTCAGGCACCTGCTGAGATTTGTGACACCTGTCAGCACTTGAGCCACCTCCCAAGGACATGGAGCACTGTTCACAGACTGGGCAGGGGGCCCGGGGCAGGCAGAGCCTTTCCTAAGGACCCCACCCCCAAAGAACACTTGGTTGCCTGCCAGTGCTCTCGCATTCCAAGCCTTTGCAGCAGCCCACTCCCCTCACTCACTGAGGCTGAGAAGTAGAAGCAGGAGGCTGCCGCGGGTGGGGCTTCTGAAGGACCCCAGGGTGGGCTGAGTACTCTGCAAGGCCATGGCCTGTGGAGGACAGCCGCTCTGTTGTTCCCACCACTCGCCCCCCAAGGCCCTGCCCACAGCCAGTGAAGGGGTCTCAGAGCCCCAGAGGGGCTCCAGGTCAAACCTTCTCAGGCCCCTGCAGCGATATCCATATTCCCTCTAGCCCTGCTCTAAGGACCGAACAACTCACCTGGCCTACCCTGTCTCGGAGACTGGCCCCTCCTGCCAGGACGGGCGGAGTCTGAGTCACCCCTGCCCCCAGCTGTGACGGGGGATGGGCAGGCATCCATCCCCCTCTCCCGGCAGGGCAGGGCAGAGAAGACAGAAGGAGGCAGGACTACCTCTGCCTCAGGCTGGCCTCAATTTCCCCATTCACACCTGGGGGACTAAGCAGTTCAGGGCTGGGAGTCCAGCGGAGTGCCTCCCCACCCATCCTGGGGCACAGCCATCTTCCCCCTCCACACTCACAGCCGCAGGCGCTGGCCTTTGTGCAAACCCAGGGCCCTGACAGGTAGACAAAGGCTGGGCAGGGCCCACCTGCTGGTTTCCCTCCTGAAGTCCCTCTCCAAACAGAGGCCTGGGTGGGTGCCAGAGTGCGATGCTGGCTCCCACTTGCCAGCCCCTTGACTGAGGCGGCGAGTGGGTAGGCATTCCTGTAGGGGCGGAAAATCCCCTGGCACTTTCTACAGTGGGGAGCTGGGTGGGGAGCGTTGTCCCAGGGTAGGGTGGGGCGTGAAACAGACCAAGCCACCTTCTACATTTGCCCCTCCCAGGGAGGCCCAGAGCTGGAGGCCGCCTGCGGCCCTGTGGAGCAGAGCTAACCCTCCCCCAACTCTTTGTCCAGGCCTGTGTCAGCCCCACCCCTGGCTCAGAAGTGGGAGGGTGGGGGGCACATTCATGCTTCGGCAACCCCTTTCAGCTGTGCAAATAGCCAGCCTGCGGGGCTTGTCCTGGGGAGCAGCAGGGCCCCAGAGAATCCGCCTCCCCTCCCCCCGCCAGGCCCCAGAGGCGCTGGGAGAAAACCAGACCCCAGACCAGAAAACAGGCAGTGAGTGGGGCCCGGCGAGAGCTGCACATCCCCCTGCTTTTCCCTCAGTCCCCGCCCAGCACCAGGTAATCAGCGGCCCCCAGCACCCCAGATGTGGCCCACTGGGAGCCTCGGCAAGCCACCATAGGCCCCGGAATCAGCACCCTTCCCTCCCCACCCAAGGCCAGGTTGGGCCCACGGAGACACCACGGCTGTTTTAAGGCTTCAGCTTCCAAACTGGCCAGAGCGCCACGAGCAGGAGTCATGGTGTTTCAGCCAATTCAGTGCATGGGTATTTACGTGTGACATGGAAACAATTCCCAGGCAGTTTAGTGGGTGCCAGTTGGGGTAAGACAGGGTAGGCTCTGGCATGGTCCCATCTCTGGCCCTGAGCCCCCTAAAACCAGCACCCACCTGGCCAACTGTCACTCACGAGCCACCCGCATACTCACTTAGCACCCACTGCAGGCTGAGCCCTGCTCAGATGCTGGTGCTGGAGTAGAAAAGATTCAGTCTGCGGTCAGGCCCCTGGCCCTGCCCTTGTCCTCCTGTCCATGCCCCTGCTACAGCTATCTGGGGCCTGAGTGGCGCAGAAGCTCCTCAGAGCAGAATGCGAGATAAAGGTGACTGTCTGTGGTGGAGGGATGGCCAGTTCCTGCCCCCATCCTGAGAGTCATGAGCTCACAGTCTCTGGTACGTGCTTGGCTGCAGGATACTGGCAGAGGCCGTCTCCTGCCCCTCCTGTCCCGCGTACCTGCCCCTCCTGTCCCGCGTAGCCCAACCTCAGTCCCCAAGGTCTGGCCCTCAAGTGAGAGACTATCAAGTCAGACCACATTCCCTGCCAACCACAGGCCTCTCTGGAGAGGGTGGGCAGCGGAGCAGTTCATGGACTTAGGACAGGCCTCAGATATAGAGATGCTGTGCAGCAAACCCAGGGTCTCACTGCATGTCGGGAGTGGCTGGTATTTGGACAGAGCTGACGCTCAAAGCACCAACCTCTGAACAGAACATGGGAGGTGGGTGGAGTCCCCACTGCTCCCCAAGTGCAATGAGGACTAGGGAGGGGGCATCCACGGAGGCAGAGGGGGTGGCAGCCCCACCTCCCCTGCGCTTGCTTGTTTGGGCCTGGTCAGAGGCCCCTCCTGGGTGGGTCCCAGTACCAGCCTCAGCCTAATCCCTGCTCCCACCAGAGCTGCTTGGCTGGAAGTGCCAGGGGGCACTGATGGAGTTTTCCTGGCCCTCACCTCCCCAGGCATGGCCACGCACATGACCCAGACCCTAACGGGGCTGCTATCCACCCCCCGGCCCCCACGGAGGAGGCTGTGGTCAGCCCCTCACGAGCCTGAACACTGAGCTGGGTACCGGGAGACCCCTGGAAAAAACCCTGGGGGCCACAGGTCCCTCCCCAGGGTCCGGGTAGGCCCTGCTTGTGGTGGCTTTGATGTTCCAGGGCGATGGACCAAACCTGAACCTCCTCTGCCTCGGTTTCCTCAGTTGGTAAGTAGGTGGTCAAGAGGCCAGCAGCATCTCAGGTCTGTCAGGGAAAGAAATGAGGCATTACTGGTGCAGCTGAGAGCAGCACTGCTCATGCTCCAGGAATGTATGGGTGGGGACCCTGTGGAGGGGCCGCCCAGGAAGGAGGGGTGCAGGTTGGAGAGCTGTCTCAGCCCTTCCCTTGGTGGGGGTGGGTGGGAAGCTCCTGGCTGACCATCACGTACCAGGCATGTGTTGGAGCTAAGTCCTTGCCTCATGCGCTCTTACTCCACCATTTCTCAGGTGGAGAAACTAAGGCTCTGTGAATGGCCAAAGCCCCACAGTGCAGCCAGGGTGTGGTCTCCCAGTGGTGCCCTGGTAGCATCTCCACGGGCCACCTCACCAAGCCATTCTCTATGGTGGCTGCTCAGAGTATCAGCCACAGTGTGGCTTCTTGCGAGTGAGTTCTGGGCTCATAGTAGTATAGCATGGACATCACCACGGGGTGAAGTGGCCAGGTCGGGGATCGCAAGAGTCCGGGGGTTGGGGAGACAAATCCAAGTCAGCTAGCCGCAGTGAGCACACAGCACTGCCCTCCATGATGGTGGGGCCAGTGGGAGGCCCCCTGCCCCGGCAGTGGCTATCTCCCAGACAGGAGGAGGCCACCTCTCTGATGCTGTGGCTGTTGGCCATTGGGTGCGGACAACGTGCACCTCTGTCGTGGCTGGACTCCAGTGCCTGCCCACCAACTCCTGACTTTAGACCACAGCTTTCGTGGCGTGACCTCAAAGCTGAAGTCCCTGGAAGCTCCCTCACTTCCCCTGAAACCCCTCCGATGATTCTGTGCACAGGAATTGCCTGTGTGGAACTTCTCCGAGTTTCATACCTGCAGAGGTTTCTGTTTGCTGAGCTGAGTTATAAACGGCTGCCCCGTCTCTGACCTTTCCTGTGGGCTGGGTTTGCTGCTATACGCAGGTAAACCAAATGCCAATTAATCACGCATGCCTTGTTTTATTTTGCTTCACAGATGCTGCTTTTTTTTACAAACTGATGGCGAGACCCTTTGCCAGCCAAAAGATTATGACTTGCTTTGTTGCAGTGGCCTGGAACTGAACCTGCGATATCTCCAAGGTGGGCCTGTATGAAATTCATCAAGGCTGCTGGGTGTAGGAATTAACTTACAGAAGTCAGTAGAGGAGTAAGTGCCTTTAAAAAGTCCTGTCCACAGACAACAACTGAAAAGTTCTGCACAAAATGTGAAAAGCCCATTCCCCAAGGGCCCTGTGGAGTGAACAAAAGTCAGATCTTAGAGGGGAATTGATATCTGGGGATAGATGTCAGCATGGAGTGGTTCTCTGTGGGTGGGGCTTTGCCCTGAAGACAGCCGGAGGCGCGGTCGCAGTGGTGTGAGTGCTCAGTCTCTACGGGAGTCTCTTACTGGTCCCCGCGTGAAGTGTGTGCAGGGCAGACTGGAAACAGCTCAGCCAAAGACGAAAAATGGGCCGAGACTGACCTCTGTCCACCTCAGGAGTAGCAGAATTCAGTTGTAGTCTAACCAAGTTCATGGCCCACCAAAACAAAAGAAGAAATAGTCTTTACGGGAATATAACAATGCAATGTCTATACAGCGTCACAGTCACTACGTTCATGAGAAAATCCAAAAATACCCAGCATGGGAAAAGCCAGGAAATTGTCACCCATCCTTAAGTGAAAAGGATCGACTGAGGCCTGCCAGGTTGAGACAGTTATTAGAATTGTCAAACAGGGATTTTAAATAGGTTATTGCAACTACCTCCAATGAGGTCATAGAAAATAGGCTCTCATGAAAGAAGGGATAGGAAAATATTTTTTAAAAGAACAAAATAGGAAATTTTAGAAATGAAAAATTCAAACTCTGGGATTTTTAAATTTAGTAGATAGGCTTACTAGCAGGATTAATCACTTCCACCTGAGGATTAAGTGGGAGCTTCTCAACTACACAGTTAAATGGATTTTAAAATGTGGAAATTTCCTTTGTGTTTGCATTGAGAACAACAGTTGGAGTTCAAAAGGTACAGCCACTGCAGACATGCGTGGGAATGAAGAGTTCACTTCTTGTTTTAACTCTGACAGCTCAGAAAGTGTATAGAGCATGTTACTTGTAATTCACATAACATTAGTTGTTAATATGATGGTAATCCATTACACGTTTTGTATGTAAGTGCTATTTTCCCTTGTGATTTTAGGCTGTCTTCATTAAGAAACATTATCAAATCTGATGCAAATGTTAAATTCCAAAGCTATTCAGTATTTGATAATTCAGGTTAAAGGAGAGCCTTCTCTGTGAATATACTGACAAACATTGAGTTGTACACTTTAAAAAAAATTATTTGTTTTTAGAGAGGGGGAAGAGCAGGAGAGAAACATTGATTGATTGCCCCTCACACACCCCCTACCAAGGACCGTGGGGACCACAACCCAGGCACACGCCTTGATGAGGAATTGAACCTGTGACCTTCTGGCTCACAGGCCAGCACTCAATCCACTGAGCTACACCAGCCAGAGGAAGCTGTGCACTATGAATGGGTGAGTTGTATGATATGCGAGTACCTCAGTAAGCTGTTTCTAAAACACAGGTAGATGATTTGAATAGACATTTCACAAAAGAAGATGTGCAAACGACCAATCAGCGCACGGAAATATACCCAGCAGCATTATCGCTCATTAGGGAAATACAAATCACAGCCATGGTGAAATACTACTACACAGCCACCGGGATGACTAAATTTAAAGGGACTGACAATGACAAAGGCTGGCACAAACGCGGAGCAACTGGAACTCGCAAACACAGCTGGTGGGGGTACGCATTAATATGATCACGTTTGTTTGACATTCATTTTCTTTTAATTTCAGTTTACATTCAATATTATTTGTATTAGTTTCAGGTGTACAGCATAGTGGTTAGGCAATCATATACTTTACAAAGTGGCCCCCCCTATATTCCAAGTGCCCACCTGGTGCCATATGTAGTTACTATAATATTATTAACTATATTCTCTATGCTGTACTTTACAGCCCTGTGACTATTTTGTGACTTCCAATTTGTAGTTCTTAATCCCTTCACCTTTTTCACCCAACCCTCCGAGCCGCATCCCCTCTGGCAGCCATCAGTCTGATTCCTGTGTGACGAGTTGGTCTCTATTTTGTGTTTGTTTATTTTGCTCTTTAATTTCCACACATTAGTGAAAAGGCATGGTATTTATCTTTCTCTGTCTGACTTATTTCACTTAGCATAATAGCCTCTAGGTCCACCCACATTGTTGCAAATGGTAAGATTTCATTCTCTTATGGCCTAGTAATATTCCATTGTGTACACGTGCCGTAACTTTTATCTGCTCATCTGTTGATGGGAACGTGGGCTTGCTTCCATTTCTTGGCTATTGTAAATAACACTACAATGAATGTAGAGATACGTTATTCCTTTAATTAATGTATCTCTACATTAATGTTAATTAATGTTTTGGGTTTCTTCAGATATATTCCAGCAGTTCCATTTTTAATTTTTTGAGGAACCTCCATACCGTTTTCCATGGCGGCTGTGCCAATCTGCACTCCTGCCAACAGCGCACAAGGGTTCCCTCTTCTCCGTGTCTCTGCCAGCACTCATTGTTTGTTGATTTATTGATGATAACCTTTCTAAGAAGTGTAAGGTGATAGCTCACTGTGGTTTTAATTTGCATTTCTCTGATGACTAGTGATGTTGAGCATCTTTTCTTATGCCTATTGGCCATCTGTATGTTCTCTTCGGAGAAGTGTCCATTCAGGTCCTCTGCCCGTTTTTTAATTGGATTGGTTTATTGGGGTTGTTTTTTGATTTGTCGTATAAGTTCTTTATAAATTTGGGATATTAATCTCTAATCAGATGTATCATTGGCCAATACCTTCTCCCATTCAGTAGGTTGTCTTTTCATTTTGTTGACTGTTTCCTCTGCTATGCAAAAGCTTTTTAGTCTGATGTAGTACCATTTATCTTTTTCTTTTGTTTCCGCCCTAGGAGACATATCCAACACACACACACACACACACAGAGTCAAAGGGTTAACTGCTTATGTTTTTTTCTTCTAGGAATTTTATGATTTAAGATCTTACATTTAAGTCTTTAATCTATTTTGAGTTCATTCTTTTATATGGTGTAAGAAAGTGGTCTAATTTTATTTTTTTGCGTGTTTGTGTCTCATTTTCCCAACACCACTTATTAAATAGGGTGTCTTTATCCCCTTGTATGTGCTTGCCTCCTTTGTATTTACATTAATTGACCACATAGGTGTGGGTTTATTTCTGGGCTCTCTATTCTGTTTCATTGATCTATGTGTCAGTTTTTATGCCAGTACTGTGCTGTCTTGACCCTTGCAGTATAGTTTGATATCAGGCAGCATGATACCTTTGACTTTGTTCTTCTTTCTCAAGATTACTATGGCTATTCAGGGTCTTTCGTGGTTCCATAAAAATTTTTGGATTATTTGTTCTAGTTCTGTGAGAAATGCTATTGGTATTTTTATAGGAATTGCACTGAATCAATAGATTGCTTTGGGTAGTATGGACATTTTAATAATGTTAATTCTTTCTATCTATAAGCATGGTACATGCTTCCATTTATTTGTATCTTCTTAAATTTCTTTCTTCAGTGTCTTATAATTTTCTGAGTACAGGTTTTTTACTTCCTTGGTTAAATTTATTCCTAGGTATTTTTTAAATCATCACCCAAGGATATGCTTTATTGATTTGAGAGAGAGAGGAAGGGAGAGAGAGAGAGAGAGAAACATCAATATGAGAGAGAAACATCGATTGGTTTCCTCCCATACCTGCCCCAACCAGGGACTGAACCCACCACCTAAGTATGTGTCCTGACCAGGGATTAAACATGCAAACTTGGGGTATATGGGACCATGTTCCAACCAACTGAGCCACCCAGCCAGGGCCTAGGTATTTTTTGATGCAATTATAAATGGGACTGTTTTCTTAGTTTCAATTTCTGATAGTTCATTGTTGGCGTATAAAAATGCAACAGGTTTCTGAATATCAATTTTGTATCCTGGTACTTTACTGAATTCATTTATCAGTTCCAGTAGTTTTTTTGGTGGAATCTTTAGGGTTCTCTATAGATAGTATCATGTCATCTGCAAATAATGATGGTTTTACTTCTTTCTTTCCAACCTGGATGCCTTTTATTTCTTCTTCTTGTCTGATGGCTGTTGTCTGGACTTCCAGCACTATGTTGAATGAAGGATGAAAGTGCCCTGGCCAGGTCGCTCGGTTGGTGGGAATGTCGTCCTGACACACCAAGGTTGAGGGTTTGATCTCTAGTTAGGCCACATATAAGAAGCAACGAATGAATGCATAAATAAGTAGAGCAATAACTCCCCCCCCCCGCCCGCTTTCTTCCTCTCTCTCTCTAAAATCAGTGTTTTTAAAAAAGAGTGAAAGTCGACATCCCTGTCTCATTCCTCATTCCTGACCTTAAGGGAAATGCTTTTAGTTTTTCTCTGTTGAGTATGATATTAGTTGCGGGTCTGTCATATATGAATGACCGTTATTATGTTGAGGTATGTTCCCTCTATTCCCACTTTGCTGAGAGTTTCATCATAACTGGGTGCTGGATTTTGTCAAATGCTTTTTCTGCATCTAGTGATATGATCATATGACTTTTATTCTTCATTCTGTTTATGTGGTGTATCACGTTAATTGATTGAAGATATTGTATCAGTCTTGCATCCCAGAAATAAATCCCACTTAATCATGGTACACAATCTTTTTACTGTGTTCCTGAATTCGAGTTGTTAATATTTTGTTGAAGATTTTTACCCCTATGTTGATCACAGATGTTGGCCTATAATTTTCTTTCTTTCCAGTGCCTTTATCTCGTTTTAGAATTTGGATAATGCTGGCATCATAGAGTGAGCTTGGGAGTCGTCCCTCCTCTTGAATTTTTTGGAATAGTTTGAGAAGGAGAGGTGTTTGAGTGTTTGGTAAAATTCACCTGTGTAGCCATCTAGTCCAGGACCTTTGTTTGTTAGGAGGGTTTTTTTTTTATTACGGTTTCAATTTTGTTGGTTGTAATCAATCTGTTTGAATTTTCTGTTTTCCCTTGATTCAGTCTTGGAAGATTGTATGTTTCTAGGAAGTTACCAATTTCTTCCAGATTGTCCAATTTGTTGGCATATAGTTGTTTGTAATGTATTCTTATATCCTTTGTATTTCTGTGGTGACAGTTGTCCCTTCTCCTCTTTCATGTCAGATTTTATTTATTTGTGTCCTCTCTCTTTTTCCCTTCATGAAGTCTGGTTAAAAATTTAACCATCTTGCTTACCTTTTCAAAGAACCATCTCTTGGTTTCATTGATCTTTTGTATTTTTTTTTTTTTAAATCTCAGGGGAGAATGAGAACTCCGTCTCCCACTAACCACAAATTACACAGTTGAAACCCCCGCGTTTGGGGAAGTCGCGGGTCAGCACCTCCGGAGAGTAGTGGATAAGCCTCGCCCTGGGAAAACCAACTTCGGGATCGTGGTAGCTCCCCTGCCGGGTAGGTATGTATGGTGTTGTTCTTTTTTAGACTCTATTTTGTTTATTTCCACTCAGATTTTATTATTTCCTTCTTTCTGCTCGCTTTGGGCTTTGTTTGTTGTTCTTTTTCTAGATCCTTTAGGTATAAGGCAAGGTTGTTTATTGCGATTTTTCCTGTTTCTTAAGGAGCCTGTATTGCTCTGATCTTCCCTGCTCTTGCCGCGTTCTGTGGATTTGGGGTGGTTGTTTTTTCATTTTCTTTTGTCTCAAGGCATCTTTTGATCTGGTCCTTGATCTCATTGTTAATCCATTCATTATTTAACAACATGCTATTTAGCCTCCATGTGTTTGTGTGTTTTTCAGGGCTTTTGTTGTTGCTGTTGTAATTGATTTCTAGTTTCAAACCATTGTGGTTAAAAAAGATGCTTGATATGATTTCATACTTCTTAAATTTATTGAGACTTGTTTTGTGGCCTTATATGTGGTCCATCCTGGAAAATGTTCGCACTTGAAAGGAATATATACTCCACTGCATTTGGGGTGAAATGCCCTGAAAATGTCATTTAAATCCATTTGGGTTAGTGTGTCATTAAGGCCACTGCTTCCTTGTCGATTTTAGTCAGGAAGACCTATCCACTGATGTTAGTGGAGTGTTAAATTTCCCTGCTATGACTGTATTATTATTGATCTCTCTCTTTATGGCCATCAGTATTTGCTTTATATATTTAGATGCTCCTATGCTGGGTGTATAAATATTTACAAGGGTTACACCCTATCATTGGATGGATCCCTTTATCATTATGTAATGGCCTTTTTCTCTTATTATATAATCTTTGTTTTAAAGTCTATTTTGTCTGACATTGCTATCCCAGCCTTTTGTTTGTTTGTTTCCATTTGCATTAAATAACGTTTTTCATCCATTTACTTTGAGTCTGTGTGTGTCTTTCTATTTTTTTTAATGATATAGAGAAGTTTATTCAATTCATACAAGTAATTTCTCAAATCGATACAGTGAAAAGCTAGACAGGGCTAGGGCAATAAATCCTTACATTGAGAGCAAAATATCTTCTAGCCCCCATAAATCACCTGCAATACCTTGCTCAGAAAACAATTCCATAACCATATAGGTCATGTAGACTTTTTAAAATGACTTTTGTATTCATTTTATTTCAAACTGACTGAAACAACGCAACATTTTACTTTGTATACAGTTCAAATTTTCACATATATTAATGCTCCTCTCCACCCCAATCCACCCCATTATCAAACAAAAATAAGATACAGGATAAGAAAAAGGTCCTTGACTGTTTCTCGTTTTTCTCCTTTTCCCTTGGAGTAAACCAATAATTCATTAAATATTTTTTAAAGTCGGAAGGAAAGAAAATAGTCAAATATTTTTCTTCAAAGAAAAAATAGATTAAATAAGTAAATAGCTTTCAAATGTCAGTAACCAAACAGGCCCCCAAAAGGGTAGCCTTAAGAGTTTCATTTAACAGGGAAGTGCTTAAACAGAAAGTGAACTTTCTGAGAGACATCTATTTTAAAAAATAAATCACTGATTAAATTTATACTATATAGATTATACCTGGCAAAGGCAAAAAGGATTAATTATTTTCCTCCTTTCATGAAACTTGTAAGGCTATTTAGTATATAGTGACTTCAAATGTCATATAATGGACTGTAAGTCACCCACCATATTTAAATCATGTTTATTTAAAGTTCTCTTAATATTAGACATTTTATGGGAATAAAAAATCTTATTAAACAATTATTTCATCTCTTCTCCTTTTCTAGTCACATTAGCCAGTTGTAGTACATGATTCAGATTTCAGCTATAAGAACTGCCACTGACAAATAAACTACCAAAGTAGAAATACAGTGTGGTTCTAATTTTCTTTCATACAATCCTATACAACTCTAAATAACTTTATAAATACCTTACCAAAAAAACAACTTTAAAACCTATCAAACTATTTAAAATATTTAAATACAGAGATCTCAAATTTCTTTCAATCAGGCCAGAAATCATCACCAAAATAGTGATCACAGTCACAAAAAAAATGAGTGGAATGTTTGGGTTTAGTATATCCAAAAAACCCATGTAATTTTTTTAAAAAATAATATTTACTAAAAAAACCTGTGATTAGGAATGGTGATAACACAGGAAGCAAAAATAAGCTTGTGAGACTTCCAGTCAAGATGGTGGCGTAGGTAAACACAGCTCACCTCCTTGCAGAACCACATCAAAATTAAAACTAAAATGTAGAACAACCATCACTCAGAACTGTCAGAAATTGAGTTAAATAGAAGTCTGGCAACTACGGATGTGAAGAAACCACATCCATCAGACTGGTAGGAGGAGCTGCAGAATGGGCTAGTCACACATCCACATGAGG
>PVJD01009313.1:7553-64221 GCA_004026545.1 Mormoops blainvillei | reverse complement strand
TTGATCTGTTCTTTCATTTTGGCCTTATTTTATTTATTTATTTTTTGGCCTGGTGTGCCTACTATGTTGTGAGGGGTGGAGCCTTATGTATTCACTCCTGCTTGGTTCTTGGCCAGCTACCAGTCACTTCCCCTGCCACCCACAAGCAAATTGGGCCCTTCTGGTGCTGATTCCCAGGTGGATGGGTTTGTGTACACTCTAGGACCCTGTGGGTCTCTCAAACAAACTCTCCTGTGAGACTGGCAGTTTCTCCCACCACAAACCCTACAGGTTTTTATCGGTACAGCTTTTGAGGCTTTCTTTTCTCACGCCGGAACCCCGGGCTATGCTGTCTCTCTTACTCCCAGTTGTTCCTCTGGTTTATCCACACACAAATGTGGGAATGCCTGGTCTGCCAGCCACTGCCTTACGTGTCCCAGTCCACCAGCAGCAGCCTTGCCACGTATCCTCTCCACCCTGGCTGCCCGTCTCTGCCCTTCCTACCTGTCTGGATGAATGTTTCTTCTTTAACTCCTTGATTGTTGGAATTCCATAAAGTTCAATTTTCTGGTAGTTCTGGTTATTTTTTGCTTTTAAATTTGTTGTTGTCCTTCTTTTGGTTGTATGAGGAGACAAAGTGTGTCTACCTATGCCCCCATCTTGGCCAGAAGTCCCCCTGCTGGTTTTTACAGCCAGGAGCTATGGAGACCTCCCTTCCCAGCACTGGAACCTTGGCCTAGGGGACATGGTGTGGGGCTGGGGCCCTTCACTTCTCAGGGGAGACTTCCACAACCAAGATATCCCTCCAGACTTTTATCTGACACATGTGGGTGTGAGACCAGCCTGTTCCATATCTCTGCCCCTCCTACCAGTCTCAATGTGGTCACTTCTTTTTATCCTTAGTTGTAGCACTTCTATTCAGTTAGATTTCAGGCATTCTAAATGATGGTTGTTTTATAATTTAGTTGTAATTTTGATGTGGTTGTGGGAGGTCCCCAGTACCGCATTTACCTACCCCGCCATCTTGACCACCTATCTTATTAGTCATTTTCTAATAGTGTTGAAATGGTCCATTTTTGCAGGGTTTTGATGGCCTATAAGTGCATTTAAAATTACATTTTCCTTCATTGTCATATGAGATCTCTATAACCTGGCTCTTTTTCAAAAATGAGGTAAGTGTAGTCCCTTTGGTAACACATGGTAGATGGGTGAGGGACCTCCTCCATGGTCTGAAGGAGTAACAGTAGCTTCCTGGCATATGTACCAGAGATCCGGAATGTAACAGAAATATCACTGTGGCCCGTGAGCCTTGAACAATTTTTTTCCCCAACTAGAATTTTACCCAAGATCCAGATCTATAAAACTGGGAAGAACCACAATTGCAGCACACACTAAGCAGGGCAGTTTACCCAGTTTCCTTTCCCTTCTGCCCTATATAGTTTTTTTTTTTAAACTAAACTAGATCTATGAACTAGTGGGTCCTCCCAGAGTGAAAGAAGGAATAAAACCCTAACGTAAAACATGTCACGGAGGAAGTGTCGTGAGTTCAGCACACCTGTCTCCACTTCCCAACACTATATTTTCCAGGCTAACTGACACTGAGATAGGGGTCATGTGAGTGAATTCTGGCCAACAGCATGTGGCCCCAATTACTGTGTGCCAGTGCTACTCAAAGTGTGGTCCATGCACCAGTGCCTATTTGCAAACTGTTTGTTACCAGTTTGCAAGGAGCTAATATAAGAATTTAAAAGTAAGCAACTAGGGACTTTTAGGTCAATTTGGTATTGCCCCTACATCCAAGCACCATTTCCTTTTTGTAATAATTCATTTTTATTTCGCTTTTATAAAAGTACTGGACTATGATGGTTTAACATTTTTTGAAACCTGGTCCTCTGAAAGTTTGAGAAGCACGTAAACAATTCCAGGCTTGGCTCTTGAAAACATCCTGTGCAATCCAGATCTTTCCCCCTTCTTGTAGCAATCTTAGAAGCTATTGGACCTAGACATCATAGCTACAAAATAGAACAGGGTTACCAGACCCACATCAGCCCCTGATATGAATGAGAAATATTTACTAAGTAAAGCTACAGAAATGTGCACTTGTCTAGGGTTGTTTGACTTATGCAAGGGATTACTGCCCTCATTCTAGAAATTGGGTCAGCTGGGACTGGAGGACCCACTTCCAAGATGGCTGCTTCACTCCCATGCCTGGTGCCCTTCATCAGAGATGGCTGGAAGGCTAGCTCAGCTGGGAATGTCCACCAGAATGCCTGTATGAGGCCTCTCCAGAATGGTGGCCTCAGGGTAGTTGTCTTCTTACCTGGCGATTCAGGTTCTAAGAGCAAATGATCCAGTAAAGAGAACAGAAACTGCATGACCTTTTATGCCTAGCCTTGGAAGGCACATAGTATCACTCCTGCTGTACTCTGTCAAAGCCGTTACAAAGCAGCACAGATTCAAGGGAAGGGGACATAGACCTCTCTGTCTATGGGTGCAGTGTCACAAAATTTCTGGCCATGTTTGAAAGTACCTCACCATGATTATAATTTGGAGCAGCCACAAGCGGTGGGGATCCAATTTACACAGACAGCGGGGCTGGCCTCTGTAGGAGCAAGGGCAGCTGACGGGTGTGACGGCTGCAACGGGAAGGTGGGGGAAGGAATGTGGATGCAGAGGCCAGGAGGTTTGTCTGCTTGCCAGGGGGAGGGTGAAGATGTGCTCTTCTGATTGAAAATAATCTTTCAGTGAAATAAGAACCAAGGTTGGCATCCGAGAGTAAGATGTGAGGAAGAAGTTTTGGAGTTTTAAGAAGGTTTAAAATAGCTCTCTCAGGGAGGGAGAGGGAATTGCTCCAAAAACATAGTAAGACTGTGAGGCAGCTCTTGAGGCCTAATTAAGGTTTGTGGTCATAAATTTCATGTGAGTCTAGGATCAATTTTCACCTGAATATGTAATATTTTTATTGTTACTACTTTTTTTAATAGTGTGTAATTTTAGTTTTCACTTCCTCTTTCATTCATTTATTATATACAAGAATTTTTTAAATGTTTATAAATTAGGAGCATTTTTAATACAAATACAAGCCACCAAAATATATCAATCATGAATCTCTAAGTACTGACAACATTTTGTCAAAATATAGAGAGAAGAGACTATTATAAACAGGAAAATATTTTTTTGACAAGACACTTCTTCAGAATTTGGAAAACTACCTACCTAAAAATGGATATCAAATATCGTAATATTTTATGTTAACATAATTGAGTATGTAAACATAATTGAATATATATGTACACACATACATGATTATACATGTATGTATAATACATAATACATGATATATGATATAGGTGTGTATATATATACACACATAAAATTTTAATTCAACTTTCATTTCTTACTGCCACAAAAGTATTTACAAAAGCGTTTAAGGTACTATGAGACCAAGAAAACCTTAAATCCCCAAATACAGAAATTTCATGTTCCACAATCTCTGACCTGGGTGCTAAGAAAGTAGAAATTAACAACCAAAAGGAAGAAATAGAACTATTAAGAAGATTCTAAAATACTCTTCTAAGTAACTTGGGGATCAAAGAAAAAAAATCAAAATTACAATGCCCTTTATAAATTAACTATAGTGAAAACGGTGCACACTCAGAGGAAAATTCATAGCCCTAAAGCTCTACCTCTTGATGGAAGAAGCTGCAAAATAGCACATCCATGTTTTGCAATCTACCACAAAGGCAAAAAATAGGAAGGCTTAGTGAGATAACTAGGAAACTGCTGCAGTGTATAACTTCTCATTTAGATGAAGTTTTGAGATCCAATTTAGCGAGTTCAAATACTTCCTGCTTAGGAGCAAGAGACTTGAATTGGGGATCAGCAGCAGTCACAACTTTATCCAAAAACAATCACTAACATTTCATCCTGTCCAGCCTCTTACATCTCAAGGTTGCAGTCAGACCAAGGAAGCATCCTGCCTTACTTCCAAGGTCAGGGGAATAGCAGAATAGGAGACTTACTCTATCTTTTCCTTCTTTGTCCACTGTGCCCACTTGAATAGTCCTTGTTTTCTTTTTAAGTATCTGGTGATGGATGCTCAATTAGGTTCATCCACACAGGTGGGTTAGATACAAGGAAGAAAAGCCTTTGACTCCACCCTAATTCTTCAGGGCAACTGAAATATCTTTAGGAATATGTATAAATACTCAGCATAAATATGGAAGATCCAAATGTGTACAAGGGTCATGGGAACAGCTGCTTGAAAGAGTAATGAAAAGTAGGCAGGGAAATGCAATGTGTGTATTGAGTTCACAGGAAATGAGTTGATTCAATACACACTACCAGGCACTGGACAATAATATGAAAGGTGTCTTCAAGGAACTCACAGCTGATAGGGGCTCTCATACAGTGTTCATTAAAACTCTCCCCCCCAGTAGTGGGAAGAGCTGAAAAATGGATTGAGCCCATAGAAAAATATATGCAGAATTATTTGAAAGGTTATAAAGTACCAAATTCTGTAATATTATTTTCACTATTACTTAATCATAATGGTCTCCCTAATGATATATAGCAGGGGTCAGCAGCAACCTTTGTCCTGCTGCCTGTGTTTGTAAATAAAATTTTATTGGGACACAGCCAGGCCCATTCATTCACATACTGTCTGTGGCTGCCTTCCCCTACAAAGGCAGAGTGGAGTAGTTGTAACAGAAATGGCACAACCTGTAAAGCCCAAAATATTTACTACCTGCCCTTTACAGCAGAATTTTGGCCAACTTCTGATCTATAGTGTCATTCAGATGGTTCCTGAGTCACTCAATTCTGAATCTTCTCTTTTCCCTGTGGGGAAAAACTGTTTGCTTTCATGCGTGAAAACAATCACTCTTGTTCAAACAGATTCTTTATAATCATGTGAAAAATATGGGATGGTAAGTTCTTAGCTGTTCCAACAATATACAGGGTCTGGCAGAAGTAACGCCTGCTTGAGCATGGTTGGTAGGGTAATAATACAGGTGTAATAATTTATAGTTTTAATGTGATATGGTGTGCTTGAGTGCGATATTGTTATGCTACAGAGTTACACTCTTATGATTTTGTAACAAAAGACTTTGTAATAAAAAGGGGTGTCATTTGTGCCAGACCTAATAGTGATATATTAATAAAATTAACACAGAATACAGATATTTTTATTATTCTATATTTTACTAAATTATTAGAGATGAATTTTTCCTTTTATAAATGAAAAAATGTGTTCTACTTGTAGTAACTTGCTTTTTTTCTAGATGAAAACATTTTCCCTTAAATTCTCACAATCTGTCTTATAGAATAAATAATTGCTTTGCATTAAAGTGACTTACTTTATTCTGTTTTATTATTGCCAAGCAACCTCATCTTAAATCCCAAAGTTCTAACTTCTTTTAATAGACATAGAGGTATTATCTGAGTTCCAGGAATTTATATTAAGCTCTTACAAAGTGTATTATGAATGTGGCCCACACAAACACTGAAATATAACTCTGGGACAGCTGCATTAGACCCAAGGTTGGTTTCAGTTACGATTTAATCTTCAAATATAGCAAATATCCAGCAGTGAAAACCCTTTTGAGAAACTAAGATATGCGTTATCATTGAATTGATCCCACATATGCCTTTGTGATCATCAGAAATCTGCAGTCACAGCCATTGGCCTAACCAAAACAGCAGTTTGAGCTTTCTTCTTCCCTGCAAGCGGTACTTAATATGTAGCCTAAAAATCATCACTTCGCCTAGAGCCAATAGGTTTGCTATCCTTTCACATTTGAATTAGGCTTTGGCAGGGAAGCCTTCATTTTTTTTTACTAGACCCTAGGAAACCATTTCTAAGGCCCTAAAGAAATAACTAGAATTAGGTGAATGTCAGCTTTGAAAATCCCAAAGATTGTCATATTTAAATATTCACAGTCCTCTTCATTATTGCCATTTGGACACGTCACTCCCCAAGTCCCTGACTTTTCTTCTGATAGTTCCTTCTAATCACCATCCATTGAGTGGTTTGGAGAGTGTTAGGTCACCTGATATTGTCCAAAAATAGAAGTGAAGAAGCAGCCTAGCCCAATAAAGGCCTTAGAGAGAAACACATGCATTAACATGAGCAGACTTTGGAAAGCAGATGTGAGGATATGTCTTCAGGCCAAAGGAAGAAAGATTCCTGTTTAGTTAGAGTAAGGGGCTAAAACGATTCTTGCTAATTCTGAATATATTTTATGTCCAGACTTTATCTGAAGGGTTTGCCCATTAGCAATCTATTTCTGGGGCACAGTCAAGATTTAAAACCATAATTGGTACTTTTCCTAGTAGTATGAATTGAATTGTGTGCCCCCAAATTCATATGTTGAAATCCTAAACCCCCGTACTTCAGAATGTGACCTTGTTTGGAAATAGGATCATTGCAATTATAATCAGTTAAGTTGAGGTCATACTGGAGTACAGTGGGCCTCTAATCCAATATGATTGATGTCCTCATTTAAAGGGAAATATTTGGACACAGATATGAGCCCAGAGAGAATGTCATGTGAATGTGAAGGCAGAGACACAGATAATGTATCTTTAAGCCAAAGAATGCCAAAGGTTCACTAGAAGGTAGAGGAAAGGCATGGAACAGATTCTCCCTCACAGCCCTCATAAGGAAGAAACTGCCAACACCTTGATTTTGAACTTCTAGCCTCCGGAGCTGTGAGATAAGAACTTTCTGTTGCTTAAGCCCCAGAGTTGGTGGTACTTTGTTATGACAGCCCTAGCAAATTAATACAGTAGAGGCCCATCGGAGTCTCATTCAGCATCTACCTGTCCATAAACAGCACCACTCGAGATCACAGGGCATGCCCCTGGGTTCATTCCCTCTGCAGGCCACTCTGGAGAAAACTCAGGTCAACTGTATTACATTAGTGTTCCTATGTATGGTAATGGTTAGTTCACTTTCCCATCCCTCTGCTAAAGCACCTATTTCTCGACCTGTGAATGTTTCACTTCTGGCTTCCAAACTAAAGTTCTTTGGTGAAAAAAATACACTGCATACATTAATTCCCTCATTGGATTAGAATGAATGTAATATCTGGGGGTAAAAGAGATACTAGTTTCAAAATACAAATAACCAGAATACTTACATAATACTTTTCTAAATCAGGATATGCATAATTACTTCTAGTTTATAATCTTGATCTCTGTTTCATTATTTTTCTCCTGATGAACAGTAAATATACAAGGACCCATCAAATTTCTATATTTAAAGAGTTTTGTTTCACCAAGCCAAAGAAATCTCAAATATGAATTAATTCAAACTCTCTGTCAAAAAGTATAATTAAAGTTATAAAAGAACCCTAGCAAAGGTTTAATAGTCAACTTTGTGGGAAAAAAAGGGGGGTTGGAGACTTTGGCTATTACCAAGTTCATGAGACATGAATAAAATGGAAAGAATGTACACATAATAAGGCCAAAGCATATCTAATGTTTTCTACATTGAGTATGGTAAGTGATTTAGTGATATCAATTATTCAGCTGCACAATCTTATAAGTTAGGTAGTACTATTATTTCCCCCATTTTATAAATGTAAAGACTGAGACACCAAGAAATTATAAATTAATTGCCCAAGGTCGAGGAGCAGATGTAATGCTCAGGCAACCTGACTCCACAGTACACACACTGTCCCCTCTGTGGTGGCACAGCCTCTTGACATTCTGGCACATACACATTTATATTTCATTTCTCTCCTCCTACCTGGGGGAAGTGGGAGGCAATTTTTTTAAAAAGGGGAAAAAAGCTATGTCATTTAAAGACATTGAGGGTCAAGAGTTCAGGAAACTTATTTTAATCATTAGAAGTACCCAATTTTCATATTTTCTAATTGTAAGTCCCCCATCTTTTTAAATGCTTGCTATAATTCTGAGAGGTAAGAGTTATTTGCTTTTTAAAGACTATGGAGCCATAAGGAAAGAGTCTATATGCCCTTAATAAGATCCGGTACAAAGGAAATCTATGACATAAGTAAGAGAGGCTCATTGTTTTTCAAGGCAATGGACGAACTTGTAGGCAAAGACACTGATTACACAAAAATAGATTAATCCTTGTCCCAAATCCAAGGCCAAATTGTGAAGCCAGTGAAACTCAGGTTCTGTGTCCTGATGCCTCTTGTTTTGTGCTCTATCTTTAATAAAAACACCCTTAAGAATTAATAAAGAAAGGAAGGATCTCATTGAAAAGTAAAAATAGAGCATTTTAGGGAACAATTGGGAATATGAAATTTCAGCTGCAGAAAATCATTCGCCCACACGGTGTGAACTATGTGATTTGCAAGATGTTGCGAATGTTGTAATTGCAATTGGCACTTCTTTTTTTATTATTTATTCTATTACAGTTGTCCCAATCTTTTCGCTTTCGCCCCCCCCTTCACCTGTCCCACCCCTCTCGCCCACAGTCAATCCCCTCTCCATCCATGTCCATGAGTGTAAGATGTGCTGTCCTTCATCTCAGACTTGTTGCCAACCTGCTTTCTTCCTGACCACCCCAGCAGAAAAAAGGAGGAAAAAACTTTGGATTTGCTCTAAGTATTTACCTGAGTAGTTTTAATTAAAATATTTTGAAGGATAATGTGCTTTCATGAAAATTATAATGTCCATGTTCTTTAGAGCTCACACTTATATCAGTGAGCTATTCTGACCTAGATTGAACAAAATTTGGACATGACTCATTTTTCTATTAATATAGTACTATTCCCTCATGAATATTCATAATACCTTTATTCTTGCTGTTTTTACACATCTCCCTTAGATGAAAACATCTTAAATTTTTCACTTTATTATGGAAGAAAAAGGCATAGTAAATTTCAAACAAGTAATGTAAATTTTTTCCAAACTTCGGTTAGTTTTCTTCATTGATTTTTGTGTAAACATATTTAATTCTTTATTCCCACTAGATAAGGTCTCTTTTCCTCCAGTAAAAGTGTTAGTTATTTAATCCTTAGCTGCTCAAATGTTCTAAATTCGATGTTTTTTTTTTCAACAAATACTTACTGATACCCTCCTCTATGATGGGCAATGAACTAGACCTGGGGATGCAGTGATAAAAAAAGAAGTGTTTTGATCCCTGAGGGTCTCAGAGTAAGAAGAACAGATAAACCTAACCAGATTGGTGGTGTAATAGAGGCAGGAACTGAATGCTGTGCAAGTACTGAGAAACTCACTGTTAATCTGTTTAAGGGATTAAAGAAAGACTTCAAATAAATAATAATTTTTGGATTGGGCCCTGAAGGATGAGTAGGAGATTTCTAGGTAGAGAAGCCTGGAAGAAGAAGCTCCAGCTTTGAGATTATAGAATGTTTAAGAAACAAAATTAATTAAAAATTCGAAATGTAAACCTAAATATATTAGTCAAAAAAGTGAATGAGAATAGTACCTATAAAATTCATGAAAATAACTGCCCCTAGGAAGTGGGGAAAATTGGGGAAAGAGATTTCATGTTTATCTACAATAATTACTTCTATATATAAATTTGAAATACAATTTGTATAAATACAAATTTGAAAAAATATAATTTTTTAAAATAAAATAAAAATTACATACATGTATACACACACACACAAGAATACATATAAACACACACACATATCACTGTTCCATGTAACCAGGAGTAAAGCATCACAGAAAAATAATTTAAAAAGTCATTAAAGCATAAAAAACACAAATTTGATAAGATGTTAATCATTAGCAATTATGGCTTATGGGTACAAAGGTATTTACTATATTGGTCTCTGTATTTTCTATATTCCTAATTTTTTTCTAAACTAAAAATAAATAACACCAAAATAGTAAAGGAACTTATTTTATTTACTCTGAAGTGGAGGAGGTTAAAGTAGCTAATAAATTCAATTAGAAGAAAGACAGCAATTATCCTTTATTTAATCCTTATATGGAAAATATTCCCAACTCGTAAATTGTAGATCTACCAGCACATCCTGAAATTTTAGTTGGTCCACCTCCAAACCATTTGCCAACATGATACATTCCCTCTGTGAACCCCTACCCACACCCCCTCCAACTCTCGCCTCCTGAATCAAGAACATTGAAATTAAAATGCATAAAAGCAGAGACAAAAAGTAAAATGATGTCTGAGGGAGGAAAAGTTTCCTATTAAATGAGTTGATGATTAAATTCGGGAGGTCAAAATCTATAGGCAAAATTACACTACAAGACTGAAATGAAAATAGCTTCATTTCAATGGAGAATTGAACTCAACTTCTTTTCTAAATTCTCCTTTTGCATTACTCTTTCAGTCAAAGCACCCCCCCCAATACAAAACCCCTCTCCACCACCTCCACCTTGTTGTTATATGGAAAGCTATTATGCCTCATGTACCTGGTGTTCCTTTGATTGATACTCTATTTTTTATCATGAGAATAATAAACAAATCGTGCCCTATGACAATGATTCTAGCATAATGAATGTTCTCATTATTTGTCCTCCAAGGTGTAGTTTGGCTGTAGATAAATATATTTCCTCAAACTTCAGTCACTTCCTAACTTTTATTGTTACTCCTCAGGTAACAGGACAATCCCCAAAACTCATTTCTGATGAAAACTTCTCTGACTAGGTCAATTAGACATGTCTTCCATAATGTGATTTTTAGCACACCTATAAAACAGTTTTCATATTCCAAAACCAACTTCAACTCAACATGAATTTTGTTTAATCCTACAAATGTTTTTGGAACACATACTTTCATAGAACACTTCACTTGGGGAAGGAGTGCAAAGAGAGATCACTTTTGTCTTCCAAAAATGTATCTTCTGTTTGAGGAAACCGGCATATAAATCAATACTTAGGATGTTTTGTGATGAGCACTGTATTGTAACCAAGATTTGCACATAGCATTATGACAGAACTGAGGAAAGGGGGATTAGTTTGATTTTGCAAGATGGCTTCACAGAGGAAGTGAGATTTGAGCTAGGTATTGAAGGATGAGTTAGCCACATGCAAAATGTGGTAAAGACATGAATGGAAGAAAGGCTAGATCTTAAGGACAAAATGTTGGGAAAGTGACATAACAAAATATGTGTCTTTGGAAACCCATCAGTGTTTAGATCTGGTAGCAGTGTGAATCATGCCCAATCTCTCAGTCTTTACGGTAACCCTAACCAGCAGTGTTACACAGATTTTTCCAGAAGGGAGAGAATCTAGCCTTAAACAGCAAAGCAGAGTGCCAGAGCGTAGAGAGAGAATATGAGGAAAAAGGAAGTATGAGGCATCATGGTATGACATAAGATGATAAGAAAAACAGAAGAAAGATGAAGGAGAACAGAGTAGACAATCAGTGGTTAAGACCGAGAGTATGGTGTAGCTTAACTCTGCTGTGTACTGGCCAAACTTGCAACCATCAGCACCTGCAGCCCTTTGCTTGAGGGATTCCTCTGGCTTCTGTAGCCCACTCTGCTTGCAGGCTAAAAGTGGCAGAGAATTAAAAGCCCCGGGGAGCAGTTCTCAACCAAAGACTGCCAATTCCCTTTTCCCTTGAATGGGATAACTTTGAGATAAGTGTTTTACATCCCCGACCAGATTAAGCTCCACTCGTGCAAAGTGATATTGCATCCATTATTGGCTGTCTTACTTTCCCACTCCCCAACTGGAATTACATAGGATCACTTCCCAAAGAAATTACTTGCACTTGAACCCTCATCCCATGTGTTGATTAGAAAGAAATTCGATGTGAGGGAACAAATGACAATGGAAAAGTGAAAGACTCAAAAATTAATATGAAAAGTAAAACAACAAGTGGCAGGAAAGATGAAAAGGAAACTTGCCAAGTCCTGGAAGAAATGAAACAAAAGAATCTAACCATAGATCTCTTAAAGCAGATTTTTAAACTTTGGCTGCACATTAAAATCACCCAAGATTGAAAACAAAATAACCAGTCCCTAGGTCACGCGCAGAAATTCTGAATTAGCTGATCTGGATGGGGTTTGGGAGCACCTAGTATTTTATTAAAATTCCTCACGTGATTCAAATATGCAGCCAGGTTGGGAACCACTGCCTTGAAGCGACAAAGACACTGTTCAAGAGGTGGCATGGACAGAACAATTATAAACATAAAGAATCTGTCTCTTGCCCCTTCTTCCCCTCCAAGCCCTGCTTTGTGCTGCTCTGATATTTGGTATCGTGACCAGGGGATTAGGTAAAAATGCATACTTGTAAGAGCAAGTAGCTGAAAATGAATGGGAAAGGGGGGAGAAATAAAAAGCTAGCTGAGTGTTAAATAAAGCTCTTCATTACTCTTGAAAACTTTAGACCTCAGCATGGTGTAGTATTTTTCAGGTTCAGAAAATAATTTTTATAAACATTTGATCTACAGTATCTGCAAGAGAAATAAACAGAACAAATGTGCCTAAGAGAACATATGGCTGGGTCTGGGAGTTCCTTTTACCTCACTGAGGACAAATCCAACAGACTAGATGGCTGTTATTCACCAGGATCTCTATTGCCCTGGTTTAGGGTGAAAAATAATTTCCCATTCAATTTTGGACAAGCTTTTAAGGAAAATAGTAACACTGGTCCATGTTTGTTGAGGAATGGGTTGGCAGGGAGACTCAGGATGGGAATAGATTAAGGATCAGCCCCAAGGATCATCATTGAGTAAGGAACCAAGGGTTCTTGCTTTAATGAATGGGATGGAAATTAACATTGTAACAAATGTAAGTCCAGAAAAATTTATCTCCTCAAAGAGGAAGACAAAAAAATTAGTGGCACGTATAAAATATTAGTATTCTCCCAAAGGAAATCCACATCAAATTTAGAACTAGGAGAAAAATCAAGTTAACTTGTATTCTTCAGTTATTTGTCATGTCTATCATCAAGTGACCATTTTAGAGACAATTAGTTGTGAATGACACTGCATGGCGCAATGGAAAGAGATGGACTTTGAAGTCAAACACACCTGGATATGAATCTCAAATTACTAGGTGTGTGTTCTGGTGCCTACTTCACTGAGCTAATGAGATAAAGAAATACAGACCATGTGTCTTGTGCATATCAGTTGCTCAACAAAATCAACCAGCAGTCACTAAGTCGCAGTAGTATTAATATTAATTACTAACCTTTCTGAGCATTACTTTCTTCATCTGTAAGTGAGAAAAATAAGACCCACTTTGGAAGGGTTTTAAGAATAAATTTACAAATGAAGTAACTTATTTGAAATACCTAGGCCGGTGTGTGGCTCAAAATAGGCATTCAATTAATATAGTACTTATATCTATTGGTGTGCTTCTGTTTGCCCAGGACCTGATGATCTCCCCTCTCTGATCCTAGTCCCCAGTCACTATCTGAAAATCTCTAGAGGTTGGCTATTTGGCCAGGTTTTCTGGACCATAGTTATTTACCCCAGGGCATATGACCTGCAATTAGAGGTGTGTATCATGCACATGAAACAGCGGTTATGAAAGCTGGTTTGGTTTGGTCCTCATTCTAAGTTCACTTTCCCTGATTCCTTTGGCACTCTTTCCCCTCCACTGGCACTTCTTTCTTGATTGAATTTATTGGCACTGTTTAACTGTTACCAACCTCCTTTAAGTCACTGCTTAAATACATGTATTTTTATCTGAGTTAAGAAAGCAGGATTATTGCTTAAGACAAAGTCCTCAAGCAGTTGCATTCCAAGACTGTGGTGTGGTCAGATCTCCATTCTAGAGAGGACTGTGCAGTCTTTTGCTTGGGCAATGGAAGGGCAGCCCAAGGAACACGTAAAATGGGGGAGAACAAAACTCCTGGTCCCAGAGGATGTCCCATAGGATGGGAATCCTATAGGACACCCATTTTTCATTTCCTGTCTGTTGTCCCAATTAAACACAATTATAAAATGATACATAGCTTGATTCAATTAGCTCACTTCAAAAAGACATATTTGTCTTTTCTTCCGGATAGTAAACTAATGGATGTTCATTGTAAAAGAAATGTAAAAAATTCACAAAGGCCAAGGAAGGAAGAAAGAAAAATCACTCATAGCCCAACCAGAGAAACACCTTGGTGAAGATCACTCCTGTACTTTTCTGTTTTATTTAATCAGGATCATAGCACATATATTACTTTTGTGATCACATTTCAAAGTCATTCAGTGTCTTTCTCAATATGATTCTTCTGCTGCATAGTAGTATTCCATCAAATGGTTTAGAGAGCCAATCTCAAATTGTTGACAATTTGGATAGTTTCTAGGAATTTTGACTATTTTTGACACTTCAGAGAACATCCCTCTACATCATTTGGACACACCCATGATTATTTCTCCAGGATAAATTCCTAGCAGGGAAGTTTCTGCACAAATGGCATGTTTATTTCAAAAGGGCTTTTTAAAGAATATTTTTATTTTGTAGAACTTACCACAAGTACAACTAAATGACTATTCTTGTAATTATTTTTCAAATCACTGACTTCCCAAGTAATCAGTAAGTGGCGACATTTTGGTTTCCAATCATGTCTGAAAGAAGTGTAAAAAGTTTTATTCAAGAACATGTGCCTATGTTTTTAGTTTGGGGAACATGGTACCCATACTATATGCCATGAAAGCAAAATGTTCAGTATAGTCCCAGCTATCTGTACACTTAACACAGATGTTCCTTATAGCCAGTATCTTCTACAAGATCAGGCATCTCATATCTGCTTACCCCTGTGTCTGCAAACACAGCAGAGCATCTGGCACACAGCAGAAGCTCAAGAACTGCTTCTTGAATGAATGAATGAATGAATGAACGGTCATCTGGTAAGGATTACATCAATTTGCCTTCCCAACAATAATGAGAGGAACTTATAGCTTATAACATCAGTTGGCTAACTTTTAGGCAAAAATTCTACTTATGAGGTCTGTCCAGAAAAAGCCGGCAATGTTATATAACAAAAATGGTTTGTGCAACATCAAGGTAACATGACAGCCAAGGAGAGTGGACTGGAATGCGCATGTGTGAACAGTAATGACATCACTATACTAGTCAGTTGGGGCAGTAGACCCCATTGAGTGAGCGTGTGTACTGTGTGGCCATCGCATTCAAAATGACTGAGGCAACAGAGCAACGAATCTGCATCAAATTTTGCGTGAAGCTTGAACATTCCTCCACGGAAACTATTCAGATGATTCAGAAGGCTTTTGGGGACGATGCAATGAGAGCAGCACAAGTAAAAGTGTGGCACAAACGCTTCAAAGATGGTCAAGAATCTGTTGAAAGTGACCCACATTCTGGAAGGCCTGCAACAAGCAGAACACCTGAAAATGTTGAACATGTATGGGCTGCAATCAACAAAGATCGGCAAACCATGTGAGGTCCCAAGGAGCCTGCTTTGAAGGGACTGAGGCATCATTGTCCTATGTATAATGTTTCTTGTATCTTGTGTGTTCTTCAAAAAATGGCTCTATTTTTCCAATCATGTGGCTGGATACTTTCTGGACAGACCTCGTAGTCCTTCAATGCATAATTGTTTAAGAAAATATATTTTAATAGCTTAAGCAGATAAAATTAAAGGAGTCAGTCTCACCAAAGTTAAAAGCATGTGATGTTAATTTAGCTACTTTTTATGTGTCACTCTAGAGTAGCACTGTCCAATAAAAATGCGATATAAGCCACTCACATAATTTTAAATTGTCTAGTAGCCTCATTAAAAATAATTAAAAGAACTGAGTGAACTTAATTTTAATAATATATTTTATTTAACCCATTATATCTATAATATTGCCACTTCAACATATAGTAAATATAAAAACTTATTAATATGTTACATTCTTTTTTCAGTCTGCAAAACCCAGTGCATTTTACACTTAGAGCACTTTGCAACTCAGACATTAAATTTTCATTAGAAATTCCTGACCTGTGTTTAGATTTCATAACATTTACAAATGTCCTATACTCAAAGTGTTCCAAAACTTATACTCAAGTTGTTCCAAATATACTACAAAGTTTTCCAGTAACTGAGTCAAGTATCACTTTTAAAATTTTAATTCAAATAAAATAAAATTCCGTTCCTCAGTGGCACTAGTCATACTTCACATGCTCCATAGCCACAAGTGACAAGTGGCTGCTGTATTGGACAGCATTGCAGAAGCCAGCCCTTTAAATGACTATATTTTGTATGGTCCATTTGCATTGAACAAGTTATCACATACATTAGACCTTATGATCCCTGTTTTCAGATGAGGACATGGAAGCCCTGAGAAGTTATCGCTTGTATAAAATCACACCACTAGCAATTAGTTAAGGCTCAGTCTGGGCATTTAGACCCTAGAAACTGAATCCTTTCCCCTGTCCCACTACCTGAAAAAACAGCAAAATAGAACATCTGTGTTAGGTGTGCAAATATCTGGGACTTTCCTAGACACTTCGCTTTCATGGCATATGGTTATAGCTACCATGTTGCCCAAATGAAAAACATAGACACATGGTTTTGACAAAGGATTTTTGCACTTCTTTCAGGTGTGAAAGACAGTGAGAGAGACATCATTCGGAAACCAAAATGTTGGGATTTGAGGAAATTTCAATAGTTTGTCAGTGGTTTCCAACTTCTTTGAAGCAGTAGAAACTTTTTGTTCCTGAGATCTTAGAAAGAGTTCCCAATATATAAAATTAACGAAAGTGAAGCCGGTCTATCATATCACAGTAAGGGCTCTGGAGTAACACCCAGAAACCCAGAACCCCATGAAACAACATTCAAAAACCACTGTTCAGAAAGGAATTCTGCTTTCAGAAAGATGGAGTAGATATCCTTTCCCCTATTTCACCCACTAAATACAGCTAAAAACCCTGGACATAATATATAAAACAAATATAAGAAGATTCACGTAGGTAGAAATAAGAAGGCAAAAAGCTAAGAACTTGGGGGCTGAAAAACAACATGGCAGTGAGTTCCTGGTTTTTGATTCCGTACTCCTCCCATCCTTCCTCCCTTCCTTCCTTCCTTCCTTCCTTCCTTAACTTCCTTCTTTCTTTCCTTTCATTCTTTCTTTTGTTCTTTCTCTCTTTCTTTTCTCTTTGTTATCTCAAATATGGGGGTTGGGTACTGGAGAAACTCTCAAACTGGAAACTCTAATGGACACAAACAAGAAAAAACTCCAAGGAAAGTCTTCCCTCTCTAGCCAAAGAGCCACAAAAGGGACAGCCTAACAAAACAGAAAAGTTTTTGATAATAACCATTCCATTCCAGCTAAACATCATAGACAATACTGCTGCCCTGTTTTCATCAGCAAAGGCCAAGTGGAAAACCCATACTTCCACATTCACCAAGCTGTAACAAAGCACCAAAAGCTCCAACAGTATTTATCAGAAAAGGCCAAGTGAAGAGCCAGGACTTTCATCTCAACTGGCAGTAACAAGGCTCACCCACCTCTCAGTGTCAGTGGAGACCATGTGGGAACCTGGACTTCCACTCCCACTCAGCAGTAACGAGGCACCCCTCCCCACTGGAATGGTGTCAGAAGCAACCTAGTGGAGAGTCAAAACTTGCCCACCACCAGTAGTAATGAGGCCCCCCACCCATAGTACCAGTGGAAGGCATGTGGGGAACAGTAAAGAGATACCCTTGTTCCTCCCAGTCAGGGCAGTATGGGCCCAGTAGGGAAGCAACCTGCAGTCCCACCTCGACCCAGTAGTAATAAGGAGCCCTCCCCACACAGGTGTCAATGCAGACCAAGGGAAAACCTGAATTTCTATGTCCACCAAGTAACAAGACAGCACCCCTCCCTCCTCCCTGCCAGAGTGGTGTCAAAAGAGGCCAACTTAAACAGAAGCTTTCAATCAGATCCAGCATCTCATAACATAATACCAACCATGTCCAGGTTTCAACTGAAAATCACTCCTCAGAAAATGGCTGAGCCAAAGGGAATGGAAGGAAGAGCTGCCCTTTCCGTCCCCTCCTTCTGGAAGAGGGCAAGCCACTGTGCGCAGGCTGGTGTGCGGCACGGAGGGGTATTGATTCGTTCTTTCCAGGAAGAAATGCACATTATTCTTTTTTAATAGACTGTCTTGTTCTAGAAGGTAACTCCTGTGACTTTGAAATAATACACTGTATGTTTTAGGTGTTCACTGCTTTGGAGGGGAGGTACACTGTTTTGACTGAACTCTGTTCTGGGTACCAAGATTGGTGGAGGAAATGTCCTTAGTCCTGTTCTCTGCCTGTTCCTCGCTAGAGTCTCATGGCACACGATCTCCCCAGAGCTCATTATGACTAATAACTTGTTCAATGGTGCTGTGTTCTTCCATACAGCCACATGTGTCATGCTACACAGTGGTTTGAAAAGTTCCTACTCCAGTATCACTGTGCCTGGCACCAGTCACTTTTCCAAACATTTCCACATCACTATAAGATTTTGTCCTCACAATGACAACCCTGTGACTAGCTTAGTGACCTATTTTGCTGCTCAGAAAACTAAGGCACGGGTGGTAGAAAATGGAGGACAAATGGAATGAGAGTTAGCCAGCCTGAAAAACGAGGAGCTGCAGAGGCTCTTAGGACCTAATTAATCACTTAATTAGTTAAGTAATGCTATGTAGCAGATAGTGCTTTCTCTACTAAGATATGGACGGGAAAAAATAGATACATTGAAACACTGGGAACTTAAGTGACATACTTTGGAACACGTCCCCCAAATATACTGACTGGTACCACTTTATGGATTACGGAGTCCAGAGTCGTGCTAAATATAATTCACTTCTATATTCATGAGTTTACTCATTAATTATCTCCATAAATATCTATTGCATGCCTCTTCAGTGCAAGACACAGGGGAGCAATGGGAAAATGTGATCCCAAGAAGTTTACTATATTGGAGAGGGGATTTTAATATACACAAAACAGAATATGAAAGTAGCTAGGTTTTCAGAGGAGAAAGAGGCTCGTGGGAGCAGCAAAGAATCCCAGGAGAGCTTTACATGAAAGGCACCTCTGAGCCTGGAGGAGCTCAGATTGGCGCAAACAGAGAGGGTGTCGGGCCCCACCAGAAAAAGGGCCAACAGACATAAACACGTCAGAGTCCAGAAAGCACGGGGATTTCTCTGAGTCTAAGAATGACTACAGCTGAGCCTGTTACTATCAAGGCCTATTTTAGAATGTGTGAGGAAAGGAACATGAACTTCATTGTCTCATAATGTGGATTCTCCCCCCTTGGGTTATGCATTGTACAAATTCACAGCAGTGTTTGTGTGCTTTCTGGTAGTGCTGGTGTAGTTCTTTGTAGCTGGGATGTGGCATAGGAAGAGAACCTTCCAGCCAAGCAGGTTTTGCACCATCCAAGATTTGTGCAGCCTCATTTGGTGAGCCCAGATGTGGATAGCTGTACCGTTCTGGGTTGAGGGCTCACCTACCTTGGCTTTGTCCTGAGCAGCTGTTCTCCTGGCTGTCTTCACTGGGTGACTTTTTTTCCATCGTTGCCCCTGCTCCAGGGATAAACCTAGAGATGAGGTACAAACTCCCTTCCCAGCAGGCTGTAGGACGGGGGATTAGGATGCCACCTGGTTTGTGCTCTCATGGAATTACTGACCACAGTGGCCTGGAATGGCCTCTGCTGTTATTTTGTTTTTGTTTTTGTTTTTGTTTTTTTGCTCTGCTGTTATTTTTAAGCCAAGTAGTTGGGAATTAGTCATCACCTCGAATTTAATATGTGTGTTTCTTGGCCCTATTAACAGAAAACTTTGCTCAGTACACATGTAATATACTTACCCTTGTGTGCCACATACAATAAAACTGTGCTGTTTTGTAATTGTTGCTCATATAGTATCCAGGATGATGGATCATCTTGGTTCTTTAGCTGCTAATTTTGGTCTCCAAAAGGGAATTGCTTCAGAGATCCACAGGTAGGTTTGAGTCAGGATCGGCCCTTATCTATATACTCTCCTTTACAGAACAAGAGTCTTCACGTTTTCTCTCTGTATGAGCAGGAAGGCTGTAAGAGGCTTTCTAGCTTGGGAAGAATGTGCAAAGGATCACAGCTTATTAGTTGCCAGGGTCCTGTTGCTTCCTGGACAGCTTGTTTGGCCCCTGTCCTCTAGTCTACCCTGCTACTTGGTTCCTGTGGACTCAGCTTCTTTACTGTTTGACTGCCATTTGACCCTCTGACTCTCACCTTCCTGGCTGCTCAGTCTCCCTGTCTATCTGCTCAGCCCCACCCTTCCTAGAGCTCGTGCAGCTCTTTGACAAAGAGACAGTTCCCTGGCTCATGGCCCCTGGTTCTGCCCAGTTGCAGCATCTTATAGAACTGCGTGGTACATCTCTTCCAACCCATTCTTCTCCTTGCATTTGGCTCTGATCTCTACTTCAGCCCTATGGACATGTCCTGTGTTTGCAAACCCCTACTGCCTCTGTTGGCAGTACTGAGACCATGTCCACATGTAAAAACCATATGACTCAGCAGTCCCACCCCTAGGTATACAAGGTCTGTCCAGAAGGTGTCCAGCCATGTAATATGAAAAATGGAGTCATTTATTGAAGAAGATACAAGAAACATCGTACCTAGGACAATGACACCTCATTCCCATTCAAAGTAGGCACCTTGGGACCTCACACAGTTCTACCAATCATCATCAGCTGCCCCATTGTATTTTCCTGAATCTCATCAACAGTCTTAAATCTCTCCCCTCTCAAAGGTGATTTTAGTTTTGGAAAAAGCCAAATGTCACAGGGCACCAAATCTGGGCTGTAGGGGGGCTGAGTCACCTGGGTGATTCGATGTTTAGCCAAAACACTCTGCACAAGACATGATGCATGAGCAGGCATGTTGTCGTGATAAAGCTGCCAATCACCAGCTGCCCATAGCTGTGGCCTTCTAAATCACCTGAATTGTTTCCATGGAGGAATGTCCAAGCTTCGTGGAAAATTTGATGCAGATTCCTTGCTCTACTCACTCAGTTTTTTTGAATATGAGGGCCACACAGTACATATGCTCACTCAATGGCATCTACCGCCCCCATTGATTAGTATAGTGAAGTCATCATTGTTCACACATGCACATTCCAGTCCACTCTCCTTGGCTGCTGGGTTGCATTAATGTCACACAAACCATTCTCATTATGTTAACAATGGCTGGACTTCTGTTGGGCAGACCTCATTGTATATCCAGAAAAAACTGAAAACAAGGACATGAACTGATGTCTGTACACAAATGTTCATAGTGGCACTGTTCATAACAGCTGAAAGGTAGGTGCCCATCAACAGATGAATGGATAAACAAAACGTGGTATGTCCATTTGATAAAATATTACTCAGCCACAGAAATGAATGAACCCCAGCTGGTGTAGCTCAGTGGATTGAGCGTCGGCCTGCGAGCCAAAGTGTCACCGGTTTGATTCCCCAGTCAGGGCACGTGGCTGGGCTGCGGGCCAGGTCCCCAGTAGGGGGTGCGCAACAGGCAACCACACATTGATGTTTCTCTCCCTTTCTTTCTCCCTCCCTTCCCCTCAGTCCAAAAATAAAATAAAGTAAATAAAATCTAAAAAAATGAATGAGATAATGACACATGCTACAGCATGGATGAACCTTGAAAACAGTATGCTAAGTGAAAGAAGGCAGACACAAAAGGACAAATATTATATGTTTCCACCTATATGAAATGTCTAGAATAGGCAAATTCATAGAGATAGAAAGCAGAATAGAGGTTACCAAGGGTTAGGGCAGGGAGAAGGAAGAATAAGGAGCTGTTCTTTAATGGGTAGAGTTCATGTTCGGGATGATGTAAACATTTTGGGTATAGATAGTGATGATGGGTACACAGCATTGTGAATGTAATTAATGCCACTAAATTGTACACCAACAAATGTTTGGCATGGCAAACATTGTTACATATATTTTACCACAATTTTTAAAACTCTAAAAAAGTGTCTGTTGCCAGCACAGTGTGAGTTACCCTAAATGGGCTTTCCTCTTCTGGTGCCCTGTGCCCATTTTGACTCTCAGTGCATCTGTGGACAGTAGTTGGCACACAGAAGTGGTCAGATGTGAAAAACAGATGAGCTTACATAAGGGTAGAACTGATTATACACTGAAGGCCTCACCATTTCCAACAGAGTTTAATCGGCAGGACTGGCGTGGCCTTGAAAGGTTACTAAGACAAATGTGCTCCTAGTGGAAAGATTCAGGGACTGCATTTGTTAAGATGGCAGAGAAGAAGGAGAGTAAACTGAAAAGGGGGAAGTCTCCTTGCACATGCTAGGAAATGGGAACACTGAGCTCAGCCCCCCAGCCTACCTCCACCCCTCAAGCTTCTTTCTTGGATCATCACAGTTGTAGAAGAAACCTCGTCTCCAAACAGTCATTCTGTCCCTGGCACCGTTGCTTCCCCAAGAGAACAGTGGTCTCTGGAATTCATCCAAGGGCAAAATGGATTTTTAGCGATCAAAGACTTAATTCACATGAAAAGCAAGGTTTGCAGCTGGGCAGAATTACTGTTTAGTGCTTTATTTTCTCCTTTCTGTAATTTATTTCTGGTGTGGTAGTCAGCACTGGAGGGAAATTAATGTGATTTTTTTTTTTTAAATTAAGACTGGCTCCAGTGAAATTTCCATTCTATTCCCCAAACCTCAAAATTAGAAAAACATCATGAGAAATAGCTCTGTGTGCTAAATCATTTCTTTTAAGGTGTACTCTATAATTTTTATTGAGTCTCTAAGTTTAAAATTTACTTTGTAAAATATGTAAATGGCACTATCAGGCAAAGGCTCAACCCCCCATTTTGTACATGGAAAATAGAAGCCCAGAAGGGAACAGTAGCAGCCTACTTTGATTTGTTTGTGGGAGAGACGGGGCTGGAGCCAAAACCTCCTAACTTAAAATCCAGGCCTCTTTTCCGAAATACCACCCTGAACAGATACAATGCAGGAATTAAGATCAGGTTTCTTGGCCAAGGTCAAAAAGACAAGTCAGCAGCATGAGAACATCTGAGGAGTGAGGGATAAAGCACCTAGAACTCAAAATCTTCAGGACTTACAGGAGCAGTTTCTGGGCCGTAAACTTCTAGGCTGTGCAGGTCCCAGCCAATGTGGGCCCACCTGGCAGCCATGTTGGTATATAGCCTCAGCAGGAGGCCTATCATGGAGTCATGAGGAAGGTAGAACTAGGCAGGCCTGGGACAAGGGGGGCTGATCTTGTTTTGGGTGGCCTGTAGTTCAAATCACAGTGTTCCAAATAATAGGGCAGCCTTGGGTCTGGAAAGACTTCAACACAAAAGGAGTGCAATTCAGTGAATGGGACACATGGCAAGACTTGCTGGCCAGATTCTGCATCAGAGTGCAGCTGAGTGGGACATCCTTGGGTCTCAGCCACTGGCTGAACATAGTCAACTCCAGCACCTTGGAGAGAAAGAAATGCAAGAGCTGGGAAAGCCCTCAAAACCTAGTCAATCACGTGCCCGATTCCTGGTCAAAGGGTGTACAAATGTGGAGAAAAGATAGCAGTTCAGGCACACTAACTAGACACACTGATGAGAGTTAAGAATAATTTGGGAATACTTCTGGCTGTAAGTAATAGAAAAACAGCTAACAGTGGCCTAGACCTTCCAAGAATTTGTTGTTTACTTAATAAAAAGTCCAAAGATATGCAGTCCCAGGATTTGTTCAGCAGCTCAACAAGGACATCAAGATTTCAGGTTTTTTCTGTCCTTCTCCTCCACCATTCCTCAGCATATTGGCTTCTTTGCCCTTGGACTTCCTACCTGATGGTCACAAAATGGTTGCCACAGCTCTAAGCATCATTTGCTCACATAACTAGCCCCAAAGGTAGAAAGTAGGGGAAAATATTTCTCAGATACATTCTCCTATGTCTCATTGGACAGGGCCGTGTCACATGACTACCCACAAGAACATGTAGTTTTTTACTTTGCACTTCTACTGGTAGAGGTAGGCAAAGGAAAAAGAGGAGTGGTTATAGGGTAACCAGCCAATAGACCTGGCACAGCCACTTGATGGGGTACTCTGAGGCCCAGAGGCTATCCACCAAGCATCCCAGATACCAGATTTGGGCAGAAAGACCAATTCCAGACCCTCATTTCCTAGTGGGGCTTCTAATACTCTTATTCAGATGGCTCAGGATCTGTATGAGAGTAAATCTTCTGTTGAAGCTCTTTAGCACAGACATGTTTTTGGAGCAATCTTCTTAACCTAAAAGTGCATGCACGAAATCCTTTCTTCACATGAGCAATAATGGTAAAGTCCATCATTATGCCCATCCAGGAGATTGGCTACTGCCACCAGTTTATTGTCCATCTTTGCATGGATGTCAGGAACTGCCAAGCCTGCCCTGGTCCCACTCAGGGGAGAGGAGGCATTACCATGCTGGGGCTGCCCAAGCCCCACCCAGTGCCAAAATTTAGTGAAGCTGCTCCCTAAGACCCTGGCCTCCTCAGGTGCCCCCTCAGGAGTCCGGGGCCTCGGATTAGTTCCTATAATAGGCTTTCTAGGTGTCTTAGCAACTGAGTGTTCCGATAAACCAGATGGACTTTCTCCTGACAGATACAATTCCAAGTCACAGCCACTGCAACCAGAGGCTGTACTGATAGCTAACACTTAAGTAGCATTTGCTATGCTCTAGGAATATGTTCTATGCCCTTTATATGCCCAAACTCATTTTACCCTCACAACAACCCAGTAAGTAGGTACTATTATCATCACACCCATTTTATAGATGAGGAAACTGAGGCACAGAGAGGTTAAGGCATTTGCTCAAGATCACACAGATAGCCAATGGCAGAGCCAGGATTTGAAGGTGGGCAATATGCCCCAGAATCCGTGCTCTTAACCGCTACACTGCCTCTTATCCAAGTAAACTTTGCAGTGCTTTGATCCAAACAGGGCAAAAATGCAGCTCATAGTGGCAGTAGGAAGCATGCCCAGGGCCGGGTGTCTGCACCCAGTGCTGTGGTGGTAGGTCGTGATGGTATCCATTGGGCAGTGAGGACCGCTCCACCTGGACAGTGGGTACACTGTGTTAATGTGAAGCCTAAATGAAGAGCATATAATCCAAATATTTGTGCAAAGAGCAGTCCCCATTGCTGGACTGCTCTGGGCCAGGCAAGATCAGAAAGACCTATGTTAGGATAGAGTTGTCACTTGGGTTATACTTAACATTCCCACATAATGGAGTCTTTGTGAACTTTTTATGATACCTAAATAAAACATCTTGTTTACTTCAGAGGGATTTTATGGTCGCCTGCCTAATGCTGATGGAAAATAGCTTTCGTCTTAACTGCCAGAGTCATGACATACCAATATTTGAAACACAAAGCTTGCTCCTGTTTTAATTGCTTTGCACCTTTTTTGTCTATGAAGTAACAAATAATAAAATTCATTTTAAGAAAGCTTTTATACACATAGATTTCCTCTAGGGCTCCTTTTAAAAGTTATTTGCTACTTTATAAAATGTATAAAATTGGGGTTAAAATATGAGGAATGCTTAATGACCTGGTGTTTTGAAGTTGTAATGAATTACCTTCTGACTTTAGCAATACCTTGAGATAACTCGGCCTCTGTCGAGGGGAATGCCAAAATTCTAAAAGCTCAAAAATAATATTTCACCTAAGTTTGGTATTTGGTATATGCTTCTAGAAAACATGTGAATCACAGGGCAAATATACAATATTTTCATCCAAAAGGCTAACTCTCTAATGATATAATCCAATTCTGGGGCTGCCATTACCTCACTTTAAGCTGATTCATTTCAATGACACACAATGGGTGACGTTAATGATATAATGTGATAAATAGTCACCAGCAATTACCCTAATTCAGCCTCTTAGAGCACTGAAAACTTTATTATGAAAAAATGAGCAATGCAGAATGAAGACTTTGTTTTGTTCTGCTTAGATGGAAAGTGAAATTTAATACTTAGGATGCAGTCCAAAAGCCACCATCTTCAAAGTTTTTTCGACGCCTAATTAAGGATAAGGACTGTCCTCCTATGAGAGAGTAGACCACGTGGAATGGTACCATGTAAGGGAGAACCTTTTAAGGCTCAGGTACAGAGCTAGTTCTCAAGACTGGCCCTACACAAAAACATGCAGTTAGGAAATTTTGCCTACCTGCAATCCCCCATGTATGCTTCTTGGCTGGCCCCCTTCTCCTCACTCTCCTACCCCTTTCTGTTAGTTACTCTCTAGTGGAGGAAGGGGTGGTCAGGGAAGGCCTCAAGGGCACCGTCTCTTTTCTAAACTCCCAGCTCTGATGTTTCAGTTATCCAGATTGATCAGATCCATTCAGACAGTGCTACCAAGACTCATAGGAAATTAATTGTAGCAGCATTCCAAATTAATAGCTTACAATAGAAATGTAGTTTCCATGTAAACCAATGGATAATAAATTCCCCAACTTGAAAGAGGGTCTGCTTACAAGGTAAAAGAAAACTGTAATAGTCAGGATAGGCTAAGTTAGCCTGAGGTAACAAAACAACTCCAAAACTTCAGTGGTTTACAAAGAGCAAAGGGTATTTGTCGCTCACATTACATGTCTAGCACAGTTCTGCTCCATGTCATGTTCAGTCACAGAACTACTTCTCAGAATAGCTCTAGGCTTAGAGTCAAAAAAGAGGGTTACCCTTCCCACTCTGCTGCCTAACCAACTCTGGACCTTGAACAAGTCATTTCACCTCCCTGAGCTCTACTTTCACAATCAGGAAAGTAAGGGGACACTGGGTTCCATGACTCTCAAAGTGCCTTCCACCTCAGAGACCAGAGGTTCCTGATAGCTGGACTAAGGACTCTCTTACCAGTCAGGACCTGGAGTAAACCACCAAAGTTTGTCTCTAAAAACTCTACAACGCTTCTGACTTTATCAGAAAGTAACTTACTGGGGCTAAAAAACTGATGTCTCAACTGGGGTTCTATGTCTGAACCTCAGAACACAGATTATTGAAGTGGCTCTGCTCTCAGTTCTCCCAACAAGAGTTGATAACAAAAGTACCATTCTAGATGCACAGGAAATAAGTTAATTCGTTACCTATGATAGATGCCCACAGCACACAGGGATCTAATTCTTTCTTGGAACTCTCCTGTAATTGTCACCTGCATCTATCTGTTGTTTGGATTTGGAGGGGCTCAGCTCAAGCCTCACCAAACCTTGTGAGAAATTCAGTGCTGTCCCCAAACGTTTGAAAATTACTATAAGCTCATGATTTCCTGACTACTTCTTAAGATTCCTAGCTCTTGCTGAATCTCACTCACATATTTCTTCCTATTGTTATTTCATCTCTATCCCGGTGGGAAAAAAAACCTCATCTAGTTGAGGGAGATCAGTTATCCCAAAAGCAAAAAGAACTCTATGTCATGTGTCTCAAAAGTTAAAAATCCAACTAACAAAATAGATGCTGTATGCTTTATTCACTCAACGTTTAATCCCTCTTTTCTCCTGAATGAACACTGTAATTCTCTTTCTTCTTATTCACCTAAATCTTTTCCCAAGTGAACACTCATTCTATTTACTTTGACTCCCTTTGTTTTCAAAACATATACTTAAATTGCTTTTCAAAGTTTTGTAAATTTGTTTATGAATACAAGAGTCTTCATTCCCTGTGGATCCCAATATGATTTCTGGAAAGGGATGGGAGGAGCAGGGTGGAGCACCTTGGATTGCACTCATGCATAAGAGAAATGGTAAAACTGATGTTTTAGGAACTGAGGCCAATTGACATCTGGCTCAGTGTTGTAGCTGCTGTCCTCCTTTATTCTCACATGAATATTTTTTTGTAAATGTCAAATGTTTCAGTTTCAAAAACTTTGAGGCTGTTGTCTCATTTCCATGTCAATTTTGATAGAAAGCCTTCCAAAAAAGCATAGATTATAGTAAATACTGAGCACTGGACAACCTTGTTCTAACCATCCTCCAACATCCCACCACTGGGAATTTTTCAAGAACCTGGCCTCCTGCCCTATGGCCTGTTCACCTGCCCACTCTCATTCTCAGCCTCTCTGTCACAGTAGGCTTGCGTACTTCTCACTTGTTCTCAAAGTCTACACTTCCCCTTCTCCTCATCCCTCCACCTTCGATCACTCCAGCAATTCCTATCCATTTCTATGTCGATAATTCTGCCTATATCTTTATCGTCTCCTTCCATTTAATGTCCAAGTGCTTCATCTTCCACCTCCCAAACAACCTATCAAAGGATTTTAGACCCTCCCCTAAACTCCGGTAGCAGCTGATATCATCAAAATTTCACCCTGCTGTACTAGATTAAAAGAAATCATTTGGTAGTGGTAGAAATACTACTGCTAGGATGGGTTTGACCAAACTTAGTAACCATGTCACGAAGTTTCCTATCAGTGATCTTAGCCTCCCAGTATGTACAAACTGGGCCTCCTGTCTGTTTTGGCTCTCTGTTTTTGCATACAACCCACTCCAAAAACTGAGGGGCTTAAACAACAATTTCACTTTATTTCACCGGACCCTTGGTTGACTGAGCTCAGCTTGGTGGTTCTCCTGTTCCACCAGAGGTCAGCTGAGACTGCAGTCAGTCGGGGGCTCGACCAGTCTGGAACACCCAAGATGACTCACTCACGTGGCTAGCAATAAATGCTGGCTCTCCCTGGGATCTCAGCTGGAGCCGTTGATCAGTGTGGCCCAGTTCTCCTTTACGTGATGTCTCCATGTGGCTCGGGCTTCTCGCAGCATGGTGACCGAGTAATGACAGAGGATGCCTCAGGAACAAGCAACCCCAGAGCAAGAAGCATAAGCTGCCCATGCTCTCAATGACTGGGCTCAGAATTCCCAGAATGCCAGCATAAAACCAGTCCTAAGGCCAGCCTAGGTTCACAGGGTGGAGAAAGAAGTTCTGCTCACAATGTAAATAGTAATATGTGCATAGAGAGAGGAAAAGAGTTACCGAGGGCATCTTTGAAGACTAGCTAGCATGCCATGTGTAAGTTCTAGGTACTTAGTCCTGCTTCTGTAATACCTGCTGTCAGACCTTCCAATTATCTATCCAGCCCTGCCATACTGACATTTCAGATCTTGGGCTCTCCAAAGATAATCGTGTTCTACTAGTCCTTTCCTTATAAATGAAACTTTCAGTTTGAAATTTTCTTTGTAAAGCTCCTAGAATAGTTTTTCAGCTTCTGTTCTTATTTTTGAGATCCTGACTGTATCTTTCAGCATCCAGTCTTGAAAATAAAACCCAGACCAGTTATTTTATCAGAGCAAATTTAATATAGGGATTAAATTAATCAGGTGTTAAAGGTTCAAAAAAACAAAGGGGGGCATAGGGGTGACACAAAGACAGTAACTGTAAGAAGTAGCTACCAGTCCTGGGCCTCAGGAAACAGAGGAAAGAAGTCAGAGTTGCCAAAGTCTAGAAGCTCAGGGGAGGCGGCCCATAGAGCTGGGAGCCAGACTTCTGACAGGGGAGTTGCTTGGCTGGCGCTGGTGCCTCGGAAGCGTAAGGATATGGCCTCGTGGCACTGGGACCCACACCTTTGAGGAGAACACGATGGGGCTGTTTCCAGGAGTGCTAAAAGCAACCTGGAAAGTGACACCAGTTGGTGCCAGAACCCCTCTACTTCTGCTAAAATGAAATGTCCAGCTAGTGCTGGCCACAAGAAGGAGTAATCCCTTCTTCTTCAGCCTTGCAGTCTCTCTCCAGTGCCCCTCCAGGAAGCGCCTAATAGGGACAGCTGGCAAAGCACAAATGTTTGTAGAGTCACTGCCCCAGCATCACAGAGTTTGGAATTGAGAAACAATGGTTTAATAACCTGCACACTGCTTTACTCTGAGTGGCAGGGTTTTATTTCCACGAATGATGTTCACGATATCATTTATGGGGATTAGAGGGGGGAGGGGAGCACAGGAATCGCTAAATCTGTGAGTGGAAATGTACACCCCAGGGGCAGTCGGTGAACACTGAAGGGCTCTAATCAGTAATCCACATTCCAGGAAAGCTATGGAAACACAGCCCTTCGAATCTGCTCTGGAGCTTTTATATTAACTTTAGGGGTGTTAGAAATTATTTCTCACTGGTGAAATGCATAGTGTTCAAGATAGGTGATGGGCCAGAAACAGTGCACCAGCCTCACAGCTCTGGCATAAATAAGAAAATAAGAATCCAGTACACCCAGCAGCCTAAGATGGTGGCACGGTACTCCATTGGATCCGGTGACCTGCTGCCGTCATAACGGAGAAAGGGTCTAGGTCTGACTAAAAGCCCTGCTCATCTGTCTTCAGAAGGGTGCAGATTCCACCTTGGATTAACCCTTTGGGGCCAGGGGCTTGTCAGGATGCTGAAGAAGCTGGCAGTAAGGTCACTGAACTCACAGGAACAGACTGCCTGTTTGGTGACTCTTCACTCTAAGTACTTCTGCATTTGGCAGAATTTGGTCTACAACCTGCTTTTACAGTGCTCTCCCTCCTGATTACGGGGACGAAGTCCCTAACTCTCATCTGCCTCTGATCATTAAGTATTCCCCTATATTGCCGAAGAACCTGGTGATGACCAAGCAGCCACACTGACTTAGATCCATTCGCGGGAGCCGAGAGTGCTCCTGGTGGTGGCAGCATCGCCCATGACAGAAGCCCGGGGCCAAAGGCCATATTCAGTCAGAAGAGCATGGTCAGCAAATCATCCACCCATGAAAATTCCCCTTCTGGAACTTTGGAAACATGTGCATTGAGAAGCCATGTCCTCACCCTACACTTCATGACCCTCCAGTATCCCAGACCCCAGAACAGCACCCTCCCTCCAGCCCTCAACCCTGCTTTCCTCACCGCTACCCCTCACCCAGGCCCTGCCTGCTAGGTTCCTCTCCGTGGCCACTGAAACAGTCCCTTCTGCACGTTGAGAGGTTCACTGTCCTGTGGGTGACACACTGGGCAGAAGGAAAGTCCTCAAGGCTGTTGTGAAGTGAAGGCAATTATGCTGAGAATTTCATGGCACCTTTTGAAATAATTGGGAGATTAAGGGTCACAAGACAAAGGATGGGAGCTCTTACACATTTAGGAAGCGGCTAATCATATGATCCCGAGTAACCCGCTTTTCTGCTTGGGCATATAAAGTGCTGTTTCCAAAATCTCTTCAAAACTGTCTCCTACCACTCCCCAACACACATGTGAACATACGCACTCTTCCCAAAGGGTCAGGATCTCATCTGAGAAAGAATTAATTTGATGTTGCCAAGCAAGCCCTTAAGTTAGCCAGGAAAATCAAGCCACATTTTAAGAGAATCAGGCGTTATATAAGAAATTCAGGAAATAAAAAATCAATAAATGCATGTGTCTACGCTGTGACCAAGATGATTTGGGCCTTTGGGGGAAATGGAAGCTGTTTGGCACCTTTGGTAGTGATTTCTGTTCTCTTTGGCCAGGATGGGATTCTCCAAGGCATTCATGCAGTTCATTAAATATGTTATTATGTTGGCTTATGTTTCTCTTTCAATTTAAGAACTCAGCTCTGAGAAAACATTGCCTGAAATGAGTCCAAGTAGTTTAGGCCTCAGAAGCAAATCCATTTTGACTAATAAAAGACTAATTCTCTAAATAAGCAAGATGGCTTTTCTTAAATGAGAATCTAATTGTGAAATCCTATATACTTAAATCTAGCAGATTACCAGCATAGACATCTCTAAGTCTATGCAACTTGGATCAGATTTCTCATCATCAGAAAAAGGAGTAATTTCTCTATCAGCAGAATTCAAAATGAGCTACAAGAACACAGGCCTCCGCTGGCAATTACCTCTCAAAGTCAACAAACCCATATGCTGGGACTCTGGAAGATTTGGGTCTCTTCCATGACTTTTCCCATCCCACCCATGCACATTCCCCCACCCCGCCCCACCCACCAGCCTATCACTTTCGAATCCTTAATCCGCCTTCTTGCCTGCCCTTTACTGGGGACTAGGAATGGCTCCTGTCTTTAATGACATTTTCTTCCTCAAATTCCAGAGATCAAACATCATTGCTCATATTTTCATGCAGAGCTCATAGTCAGGTGTGACTGTTTGACTCTCCCCGCCCTCAGGCCAGAATTGCATAAATTGACACACTCTAAAAAAGAAAATTAGCATGTAACATCTGGGGCTCTTCACTCACAAATGCATCCATTAAGAATTAATCATCTGGCTATAAACAAATAACTTGGAGCAATGTATCTCACAAAGGCAGATCCTACTATTGCTTTGCGGGGGGCCATGCTTTTGCCCCTTGGCATCCAATCAGCCACAAGAGCTGATCATTATTCTGGCTGCATCCTTTGAATAGCTGCAAACATTATCAGGCCAGTTCTGTCTTTTTTATTATAGCCGCAGGTTAAAGTCTCTCTTCAAACTACTAGGGTCACCTGTATGTAGGCTGTCACATAATGCAGTATGTGCATGACAAGAGTCGAATAAAGGGAGATTTGTATAATGAAAATCACAGCAGAGAGCAGAGAGGACTTTGAGAAATGCAAAGGCTACATATATGTATTTCATTGTCATGTGTCTTTTGGACATATCTATATGCTAGACATTTCAAAATAAATTACTTTGAGCAGATCCTGAAACCAAATTTTTTCTTACTTGTTTGTTCTCATGTGTACATTCAATAAATAACAAAATGAGTAGTTCCTATAGGCAAGGTGCTAACTATATTCGGTGCTGGGGGCAGTATGGTGATACATGGTCACAGTTTCCAACCTCATGAAGGGAGACAATTAATTAAATAAGAAAAAACAATACATTGTGCTAAAGGCTCTGATAAAATCAAGTACTGGAGATTTGGTAATGCAGAGAAGGAGCAACTAATTCATTCCTACAGCAAGTGACAGTTACACTAATGGCTGGTGGAGGTAAATACCTTGGGGTGAGTAGAAGAAGGAAGATAGAGGTGGAGATGCAAAAGGGAAGACTGTCAGGAGAAGACAACAGCATGGATGAAGGCTTGAAAATGAGAGACACCATGCCCCATCATTAGACCTGAAAGGAAAACAGAGTAAGGAAAATGCAGAGAATGAAGCAAAGAGGTAGCAAGGTGGGGACAGCAAATAAAAAACATATTGTGAACAGTTTTGGACTTGACCATAAAGTCAAAGAAAAGTGGAGCTGACTGAATTGTTCCCAATTCTTCACTCCCTTCATGTTATAGAACTGACCCTGGCTTCATGGTGGGTACTGTGTACATCCCTGTCCTTTGACTTTGGGTTTAGCAATGTGATTTGCTTTGTCCAATGGAATATTAGCAGAAAAGGCCAGCAGAAGCTATGCCTTCTTGTCCTCTGGCACCCCTGTGATCATCTATGAAAAGGATATGCTTCAGGCAGTAGCCTCCCCTTCAGTCTAGGCCCTAGGTCTAGTCCACAAACTAGACCTTACCCAAGCAGGAGCCTGGGGTTCTACCCCAGGCTCAGTAAGCCAACCTGCCACCAACTCATATACTTGAAAGAATGAAAATAAATATTTATTTTGGTAATCCACTGAGATTTGGAGACTGTTTCACAGCAACTACTGACTAAAATACAAACCCATGGCAAAATTTTCCCAAGGGGAGTGGCATGGTCATAGTTGTATTTTAGAATGTTCCCTGGCTCCATTATGGAAAACAGATTGATGGAGGGACCAGTTGGAAGAGGTACAGAGACCAGTTTGGGGACGGTTTTGTTAATCCAGAGAGAAATAAAGGTGGTCTTGCCTAGGATGTCAGTGGTAGGACAGAAAGAAGCACTGATTCCTATATGGAACCTTTCGTATAGGGTTCTTATTTTGTGGGTGTGGGTTTTTTTTACTATAAAATCTATTTTCCTCTAAGACCAAGATAAGTACAATCTCTCTAAACATTAGAACTCGACAGCCTGTTTAGCAGTCCAGCTTCATTTGCTCATTCTACAACTATTTATTAAATGCTTGCCATGTATCAGAATAATAGGATATGACATCCTGCCATCCCAAAGCCCACAGTCCAGGAAGGAAAGACAGACATGTAAACAAATAATTGCAAGAATATGTTGGAAGTACTGTAATAAAAGTGAAAATACAACCTAGAGGAACATAAAGGAGAATATGGTCCTCCATTAATGTTCCTGGAGACACTTATATTCATTCCTGTGGACAGGAGTCTTTGTTTTATTCACTGATATACCTCAGGTACCTAAAAGAAAATGCCTAGCACCCATAATTAGTAGGTGCCTAATAAATATTTGGTTTTTGTGCTTAATTTTTCAAGCTTTGGCTCAGATTCACCCTTCTATCTCTTTCTGGTCTGGACTGCCTCAGATAGGATTCCCGTGCACTGTGATGGTGGCCAAGTTTCAAGTCACAAAGACAGTGTAGGATGAAGACAGAGAAGACTTTGCATTGGGCCACCAGTAGGTTGCTATTAACTTTTGAGGGTTGATACTCAATGGAGTGCTAGGTAACAAACCACATTGCCAACCAAAGCTGCCTCGTCCTGCTTCTTTCGGTTTTAAGTTTGACATCAGTGAGGATTTGAATGTTCGCCACAAATACTGGAGATATGGGAAGGAAGGTACACAGCTAAGAAGGGCCAGCAGGATGGCCACTACCTTAATGGCCTTTACCTTAAAGGATTCATGCTGGTCTAAGTCTTCCCCTCAGTTATGACCATCGACAAGCTTTAGCTCAGAGATCCTGATTCCCACTAACCCATAAGGGAATACTTGTACACCAATATGCTTCATAATTAATTTCAATTGAGAAATACAATTATTATGTGAACTTTGTTAACAAGTACGTTTTTCTTCCCTTTAAACAAGCTATATGGAATGTCTAATTGTCAGAAGGTGACTTGAAGGTGGCTTGAGGTATATCCAATTAGAGCAAAGAAAGAGGATATAGATGTTTAAATGAAATCAGGTTTTCTTAGCCTGACATAATTTCAGGGTTTGAAGTGTCGGTCATTTGGAGCATTTACTGAGACTCACAGGGGACCCTTTCCCCAGGACAGTGGCTAGATAGGTACTGCCCACATTTACCTCGCTCACCCAGAGCTCCAGTGCTGACCAATCCGTGTTTCTGACTGACACTGGGTTTCCACAAAGCCTCTGAAGGCAATTGCCTGCATTAGGGCTCTGACGCTAGGCCATGAGGCTCTCCCATGTGGACTGTTTCAATACAAAAGGGTTGAATAGACAAATGCAATGTATAAGAAAAAAACCAACAAGTGAAGTAGTGCTAAAGAAATTAAAGTTAGCTGGCTCTTCTTATAAAGCTGGTTGTAGTACCACAATGCTGACACACTGTAACTGGGGAAAACATCACAACTGTTCGTATGAACAATCTTTGGTCTTCCAATGAACCACAAAATAACAAATCATTCCGTCAGCGGTGTATTTCCTAACATCTGCCCCAACTAACCCTTAATAGACTAAGCAGTTTTTCAAAATGAAACTGCACAGCACTGAATAAAATGTAAGCACAAGCACGTAGACCATATCACCATAGTTCACCATTCTTGTCACACTTAGCCTATGGGCTATTCCAGTTATTGAAGCAGACCCCAATGGGCAGTTACTTCAGAATTGCCTGAGAGGGCGAGAAGGACAGCCTTCCAACTGTCTACTTCCTAACTAGAAGGGAAAGTCCTTCCCTATTTATTTAAAATCCTTGGTTGAATGGTTTTTTACTATTTCTAATGCGATTGGTACATGGTTTCCAGTCTGTCATTTTTCTTTTGAGGTATCTGACCTCTTCAGATGTCTGGTTCTTTTGGCCTAGGAAGTCATATTCCCATGGAGGTACAGGCTGCTTGGCCTCATGATATCTACAGGCAATGGCTAAAGGCCAGACCATAATCTGGGTGAATTCCAAAGTTCAAGGGAAGCAGTGAAAGGTACTCCCAATATACAAGTCCTTAAACAAGGCACCAACTATATCATGTGCTTGGGACAAGATGGTGAAATAGTCACCTATTGACTTTATCCCACTGAGCACGTTCTCAGGTCAGATACTCTGAGCTGCAGAGAGAAGCGGCACTTGGAGAAGGAAGTCTCCATCAGCTGCTAGGGTCTGCAGGGAGGGGGGTGATTGCCCAAAATCAAGCAGTCCACCCTGTGTTCAGCCACTCTACACTCCAGGGGCACCTGGGCCCTACTTAACTTACCCCGATCACCCCCCCGAAACCACAGTCTTGTCTGGTTTGAGAGCATGTCCCCCAAGAGAGTCCTGCGTTTGTTCTTGCCGGGAGCCCAGCAAGTGTCCCAGCCTGGGACCAATTCTTACACTAATTTATCAGTTCAGGGCTGCCAGACTGCCCAGGTAATGTAAATTCAGACTGAAAACCACCTGAGGAAAGGTGGTGATTATTAATTCTAATGGATACATAGATATATATTGTTTTGTTTTGCTTTCTAACCTCGGCTGGTTGAATGGCTTTGCTTTCTGTTTGACTGTAGCCCAATCAGGGTCCCAAGTCTATACAAGGTTCTTAGTTTCAATTCCCCATCTTATCTGCACCCATAGCCTTTTTTCCAGACCCCCAAAGCACTTAAAACCCAAGCCCAAGACAGAAGTACTTGGTTACAGAGACTGGAGTGCTCTCCCTTCCAAGGGAAACAAAGTATTAGCAGCTGCTTACCATGTGGAACAGTGGGTGCTGCTCTGATTTTGGTCCTGGAGTATTTCCCTTACTATCCTAACTATGGGTTTTAAAGAATGCTCACCTCATTTTATCCAGCGCTTCTAGGTGTTTCATAACAGAAAGGCATTCAGGCTATCCAAACTGCTACATGGCCTGAACATAAATCCTAGCAAAGCCCAGGGAGTATGGGCATTTCCACACTCCAGCCTCAGAGCATCGCAGCCTTGCATCTAGCCAGGGGCAGGGACCACAGCTATTTTGAAAACACTCCCCCTGACCTCCAAGCGATTCTGATGTATGTATCTACTCAAGAGCTGCTGGAACAGAAAATAATAAGCCTGCATCATTGTATCATGTAAGGAGGCTGTTTATATTTTTTATTTATTTATTTTTAGAGAGAAAGGGAGAGAGGAGAGAAACATCCATGTGTGGTTGCCTCTCACGCGCCCCCTACTGGGGACCTAGCCTGCAACCCAGGCATGTGCCCTGACTGGGAATTGAACTGGTGACCCTTTCCGGCGCTCAATCCACTGAGCTACACAGCCAGGGCTATATTTTAAAGGAAGATAATCTTTGCCTATTTTTTAAAAGAAATGAGATCTTTATTTGAATCTACAAAGATAAAATGCCTTTGCTACAGATCATTGCCTTTTGATGGTTAGTTCTTTCTATAGCTAATTGAATACAGGAAAGTTTGTTGGAATTATGTATTATTATATAGTGGGCAATCCCATTTTCTGAAAGGGTAAGAAAAAAAAAATGTTCCCATCACGTTTCCTGCATGAAAACTTTCATTGGCCACAATTCTGCTGGGCTATGAAAACATTTTAAAACTTTTGCATCATTTGCTTTGGCCTTGCAATGTGCTGAAAATCGGTATCAGAGATTTTGACCTTTGGAAGTTTTTTAGCTGACTGGATAATAATAAAGCAATTTTTAATTATGTCACTGATAAGATAACTAAATAAGTAGATGAAAACTTTCAAGTACCAAGTACAGCTGCTATCTAGTTTGCAGTTCTCACCAAAACCCATTAAATCCAAATGGAGAAAATGGCCATTTGTGAATATTGTAGAGCATATTGTACACAGTTTGTATAGAAGGTACAAACTAAATTTTTCTATTCACCGATCAAAATTATTGTTGACACAATTTATGTTTTGTATAAAAGTAATAAAAATTGAAATTTTAAAATGAATTTTTTGCCAATTTTCTTTTATCAAAAATATTAGAAAATAAACGCAGCCTTGGCTGGCGTGGCTCAGTGGATTGAGCACTGGCCTATGAACCAAGGGATTGCTGGTTTAATTCCCAGTCAGGGCACATGCCTGGGTTGCAGGGCACATGCAGTAGGGGGCGCGTGAGAGGCAACCACACATTGATGTTTCTCTCCCTCTCTTTCTCCCTCCCTTCTGCCTCTCTAAAAATAAATAAATAAACAAAATGGAGAATTATCTTCTCAGTTACTTTATTTTGACAATCCTCATTATCATATTAAAAGTGTGCACTTTTCCCAAATTGAACCAATTAGAAATCCATATTTTATGTACCATGGTAAGTATATTACGTTAGGCATCTCATTTATTCTTTGCAAGAAGCCCCTGCTCATATTATCCACATTTGATGAATGAGAAATGAATTTGAAAGATAGGTGGTAGAGTTGCAATTCGAATGCAGACTATCTAATTCTAGAAACTATTTTTACCCACAAAACTGCATGACTCTTATATTTAAAAAACTAAAAAGCAAAAGCATACAAGCAAGAACCCTACTTAAGGAGCATTATAGGATCACAATGTTTAATATCAAGTTTTATTGGCTAGATCCCTCCAAACATATTCCAAATCCAAATACCTCTCCCTCCTTCATCACTATCTCTCCCTGGGACATTGCAATAAGGGACCTCAGTGACTCTCATGGCACAGGGTAGACTCAGGGTCAGCAGTATAGGCATCGCCTGGAAACTGGTTAGAAATGAAGATTCTCTGCCCCGCAAATCCCAGACCTGCTGACTCAGAAAGGCTTGGGGTGGGACTAGCAAGGGGTCCTGATACACACGTGAGTTTAGTGACTGTGTACACACAAAGAGGGGTGCATTCATCTCGTCTTCTAACGCCTTTGCCAGCTTTATACAGTTTCTATTGAACCATCTGTCTTTTAAGAGCCACTCTTCTATCTTTACAGAATCAAGTTTTGCCTTCAAGAGCACAGTGATCTTTAATTTTTCTGAAATATGTGCTTCCTTCAACAGCTGAACTGGATCTGCACAAACCCAAAACCTCAGGTCTCCTGTGGTCCTGATAATTTCGAAGTCTTCACGCACTCAGTCTGTGCACAGAATCCTTTATACTGAAGCAGAGTTTAACAACAACAACCATTTAAAAGAAGTTCTAATCTCTGCTTATGCCCATCAAATAGCTTTAGAGGTGACTAAAATTAAAAGAATGAAAATCCTGTATGTCAATAATATGTCAACCAAGCTGAAAAAAATAAATTTTAAAATATCAAGTCCGGACAAGGATATAGAGCAACACAAACTCCCTTGCATTGCTGGTGGGAATACACATTGGTACATGCACTTTTGAAAACTATTTGGCAGCAATCACTATATGTCCCAGTAATTCCACACTTGGACATATACCTAACATAAAAGAGTGATTATGTCCACCAGGACACATATACAAGAATGTTCATAGCATTATTATTCATAATAGCCAAACAGTGGAAACACCCAAATAAATGTCTGTTGAGTAAAAAACAGGTAAATAATTTGTGAAATACTACACAGTGGTAAAAAAAAATTCTGCTTTTGTTCCCTACATCAGTGTTGATCAGTCTTACAGATGTAATGTTGAGTGAAAAAAAGGCACACAAAGAGTACATATCAGACAATTCCATTCTTATTAAGTAAACACATGAAAATGAATCAATGATAACAGAGACCAGAAACGTTATTACTTCTGGGGGTGCAGAATAGGGTGGTAATGAGGAAGGCATAGGGGTGCTGTTATGTTCTGTATCTTGATCTGGGTGACAGTTAGGTGTAAACGTAAAAAATTTCACCACGCCTGTCCTTAAGATTTGTGCACTTCACTGTACAGACTCGAAATGTTTAGAAACATCTCCAAATGTTTAGAAAGTGAAATCCACAAAGAATATTAAAGTGGATCCAGATCATAACTGACAGCAAGTGCCCTGAAGCCAGCTTTCCTCTCTTCCCCAATTTCCTCGCACACATAGCTGCTACAGTACCTCTCACTGACCAAACCCTCAAACTCTATCTGACTCCCAGCAGGTAGTTTTTCCTTTATCTCTCTCTTATTTCAACCTTAACCCCAGGCTTGACTCGGCTTTTTACTAAATCCTTTCCTCTTGCCCACCACCTCTCAGGTCCACCCCTTTCCAAGTCTATCTCATTCTCCCAAATCTGCATCCTGAAAGATCTCGAATAAACCAGCAAAGACAAAATTCTCTTTACTAGAGTTACAGGAAGGGAAATAGAGAATGCACGACCAGTAATGCATCTTGTCCTCTCACACACCCTCAGTTATGAAGTTAATTGAACCTTCCCAGAGAAAAGATACCACTGAGTAGTTATTTCTTTTTAATGATCATGGGTACCGGTACAAACAAGTGACTCCTTTCCTAGAATGCAATAAGCTTTTGTCTTTCTCTTCTTAGCAATATCTACTAGCCTATACTGGGAATTTCATGCAGCATGTTTGTTTGGGGGGTTTTTTGTTTTGTTTTTTTGGTTTTTTTTGGTTGAAGATGGTAAAAATGAAATTGAGAAGCAGCATGGCTTCTAGAGAATAGCAGAAGAGCCAAATTGCAGTTTCCTAAAATATAAATATTGGCAACACAGGTCAACTTTAAAAGGGACTGGTCATAGGCATAGAGCACAAGGTGATCAATAGCACACTTCCCTGGAGTAAGTCCCCAATATTAAATTTATAGTCTTTGACCTTTTTTCTCAACCTGGGGTCTGAGACTATCTGGGGTTCAGCAGATATAGTCTCACAGATTGACAGTAACCTAACCCTTTAGAAAAGGCCCACAGGAGGTTGCCAGGGTCTGGGAGCAGGGAAGAATACGAAATTATTTTTTAGTGGACTCGTGCTATTGTGGGTAGGACTCAGTTTCTTCAGGCTACTGGTCTAAAGGCCTCGGTTCCTCACTGGCTATTGGCTGAAAGCTGCTGTTGGTTCCTTGCCACATGGGCCTCTAGACGGGGCAGCTCACAACATAGTGGCCTGCTTCATCAGAACAAGTGCGAGAAGAGAGAGAGAGTGAGTGTGTGTGTGTCACTTTTACAACCTAGTCATGGAAGAGACATACTATCATGTTCGATTTCTTAGAAGCATGTCACTAGGTCCAGCCCATACAAGGCATGATTACCAAGAGGCAGAGATTATTGGGATCCATTTCAGAAGTAACCTACCACAACTGGACACCACACTTCTAATCCATAACTTAAAACTGTGACCTAAAATACCCAACATTAATGATTTAGGTTGAAGCGACCCCAGGTTAGTGAGGCCCTTAGGTACCTGGTAAAAGTAAATGTCAGTCCTCCTTGGAGTAACTCACCTGAAGCTCAAGCATTAAGTACTTCTGCCAGATAGAGTTCCAACAAACATGAGTATGTACTAAAAAAGAAAAAAAATGCAAGTCATCATAAGAGACAATTAGCAAAAAGAAAGCATCATACCTGCTGATACTACAGATACCGGAATTATCAGATACATAATATGTATATAATAAGCACGTTTAATCTGTATAATTAAAATATGACTAAGAAACAACAGAGATTTAAAAATAGCATATCAGATTTGAAGCAAAAACAAATATGATTTCTAGAAATGGAAAATAAAGTAATTGAAATTAGAAAATCAATAAGTTATGCAAAACAGCAGACTGGACACAGCTGAAGTAAGAAATAATGAACTAAATTTAAAAATTACCCAGAATTAAGCAAATTAAAGACATGGAAAATATTAAAGAAAGGGAAATAAACATAGAGGATAGAAAAGCTGTTACGCCTAATGGGACTTTCAAAATGAGATAAAAGAGCAAGGGTGAGAGAGCATTCAAGGAGAGAATGGCTGAGAATTTGTCATGTCTGATAAGATGACAAGTCCAAAAATTCAAGAACCTAAACTGTGCTGGTTACTTACCTTGCTCTCAGCTCCACACCCGTCCTTCTATTCCCGGCAAGGAAACATGAGGGTTGGGTATCTGCAATACTTTCCCAGCCTCCTTTAGCAGCTGGCTACCCCCTGGAGTCCACCAATAAGAGGCACTGGTATGTACTAGCATGCGATATACAAGAATGTTCATAGCATTATTATTCATAATAGCCAAACACTGGAAACACCCAATGAATGTCTGTAAAGTATAGAATAGGCAGGAGGAGGGCAGGAGGAGGGTAATAGCAAGAGTTCTTCTTCTCTCATTTTTGGTTTTCTTCCTTTTTCTCCTTCTGGCTCCAAACCCACAACAGCACTTCCTCTAACCATCCAGCCCCAGTAGCCCAACCAGGGGTGGCCCCCACCCCCACCCTCTTGGATTCTGGTACCATAACCTCTGCCTTGAGCCCTAGGGATATGCTAGCTACTTCGTGCTAGCTACTTTCTGCTTTCTTATCTCCTGGCTTTGTTCCTCTTTCAACCTTCTAATATATGTGTAGTGGATTCCCTTATAAAATCCTCTAAGGTTTTATTTATTTATTGTTAGAGAGGGGAAGAGAGGAAGAAAGAGAAGAGAAACATCAATGTGCAGTTAGTTGCCTCTTGCACCACCCCCGACTGGGGACCAGGCCCGCAACCCAGGCACGTGCCCTAGACGGGGAATCAAAACGACAACCCCTTGGTTCGCAGGCCAGTGCTCAATCCACTGAGCCACACCAACCAGGGCTAAAAATCCTCTGTTTTAAAGAGACCTAGCATGGTTTCTGTTTCCCTGCCCAGACCCTGACTCATATACCAAATTCCACACAAGTTAAATAAAAAGAAATCCTAGGTACACCAAAGCCAAACTCAGGATATGAGAAAGAAGCTAGGAAGAAGACAGAGTTCCTAAAAGAAGCAACAATTGGACTGACAACAGACTTCTAAACAATGGAAGCCAGAAAATAAGTAACATGCTCAAAATATCAGGTGAAAACAACTTTCCACCTGGTATTATACACCCTATGAAACTATCATCTACAAATAAGAGAGAAATCAAGATATTTTCAGGCAAGTGATAAGAGATTAATATTAAAGCCTGCCAAGTTAAATAACAGGGATGAACTGAAGTTTAGTTTAGACTTTGGGACTTGGGACTTGGGATTTGGTTTGTCCCTGAGTCTTGCCTCTGGAGTCAAAGTGGCAGAAGGGGAGTGAAATATATGAGCCCAAAATATGTCCCTTTGGCATATGGGTTATTTTAAGCTGGATACTTTTAAGAAACAGCAGACACAGTTGAAGCTCTGAAAACTGAGTGAAAGTTATCCTTTTGTAAGAAATATTTAGATTTCTAATGGAAATCTCCATTTGTAAGGGTGTTTTCCTCTCTGTACCAAGAAGAAGAGGATGACTTTAAATCTCTAGAAACTCTTAACAATGCACAAGGCAATGGCTTAAATCTACATACCTGCCTTAACTTTGTTTACTGTGATTTCCTGGTCACTTCCCATAACTGGCTTCCCTCACGCCTTCCCAATCCCACATCTTTTGTCTGTAGCTGGAGATGGTATTTAAGGTGGTGGCCTGGGCCATCAGAGGCATTACTCAGTCTTCCTGGCTCTCTCACGTGTACACAGGTGGTATAAACACTATTAAACTTTTGTTTATTTTTTTCCTATTAATCTTTCTTTTTATTACAATGGTGTCTCAGCCAAGAACCTGGAAGAATAGAGGGAATTTTTTTTTCCTCCCCGATACTGCCAAAGGCCTATTTCAACATCTTTTCTAGCATCCCTAAAAGTTTGCACAACCCGTGAACATATGATACAGTAGGTATCATCATATATAATTAAAGAGGCAATGTCAATAATATGAATAAAGTGTGTCACTCCAACATATTGAAAATATTTTCATATACCCTTTCAAATATATATAGCATTCTAAAGTAATTAAAGTGGAATTTTTTTTACTTGATTTCTGAGGATAAATATATCACTTGAATAACAAATCTATACCCATTACTAAAGAGTAAAATGCTGCAATAATTATGATTTTAAAACTATTAAGCTTATGTAGAAAACCAGTTATTAAGAATCTGCATTGTTTGGCTTTCCTTAGTTTATGCTGTGGCAACAAACTCTAAAATAAATAACTCTATTTATTTTTTTGTTATTTACTTCCACTTATGCCATAAGCCTTACAAGAAAAAGTCCCTCTAGGGAATTCTTCACATCTTGTAAGGGTAAATTAATGGCAGAATGTCAGTTTTCCACCTGAAAATTTCATAAGCAGGAAAAATTCAAAAGTCCTGTTCAACAGCATTCTTGATAAATCATCTTCAATTTAGATATAATAAAGAATGTAAAGTAGAAGATTAAAGTGTTAGGAGGGTGGGTGGGACAGGGGAGAGCAACTGGGGAAAATTGGGACAACTGTAACAGAACGACAATTTAAAAAAAAGATTACAGTGTTAGAACAAAGCAAGGTATCAAAATTTTATTTCCACTTACTAAACTTCACAATAATAGACTTTATTAGAAAGCTTGGCCCTGGCTGGTGTAGCTCAATGGATTGAGCGTCAGCCTACAAACCAAAGGGTCGCCGGTTGGATTCCCCAGTCAGCGCACACGCCTGGGTTGCGGGCCCGGTCCCCAGTAGGGGGCATGTGAGAGGCAACCACACATGGCTGTTTCTCTCCCTCTGTTTCTTCCTCCCTTCCCCTCTCTAAAAAAAATAAGTAAAATCTTTAAAAAAAAAAAAAGAAAGCTTGTATGAGAGAATTCATTATAGTTCTATGTCTAGGGAAGCTAAAATTTAAAGAAAAATCTTATTGATGATATTACTATAGACCATAAGTCAGCATGCTTTTTCTTTTAAGGGCCAAATAGTGAATATTTTAGGCTCTGTGGGCCATTAGGTCTCTCTCACAGCTACTCAGTTCTGTTGTTGTGCTGCAAAGCTGCCATAGACAGTGCAAACCAAAGAGCATGGCTGTGTTCTAATAACCCTTGTTTAAAAAACAAGCAGAGGGTTGATTTGATCCTCAGACCACGTTTTACAACTCCTACTATAGACTGAGCTATTTTTGGTAATTAAAGATGAGTTTTCATATTTGCTAAAGCTATAAATCCTAGTTGTTAAGTTCATTCTAGAAAATGTGTTATAAAAGCACTCCTTCGATTGTACTCTGCTGTGTACAGAAAAGCTCTGATATTACTAAATGTGATACTTTATCTTGGATGTCAGACATTTAGATATGCAGAAACAACTACAAGTCATTTAAGTCTGATGGTATGGTAAATTAATAATGAATTAGACTCTACTTCTGATTAATTGTTGAGAAATTGTTGAGGTCTCATTCGACTACCAATATAATACATTTTGAATGAAGAACTATTTATAGGATGGACAATCAGTTTTTTAAACACGTCAATTGTACCCTGGCTGGTGTAGCTCAGTGGATTGAGTGCAGCCTGTGAATCAAAGGGTCGCTGGTTCATTCCCAATCAGGGCACATGCCTGGGTTGCGGGCCTGGTCCCCAGCGGGGGATGCGTGAGAGGCAACCACACATTGATGTTTCTCTCCCTCCCTTTCTCCCTCCCTTCCCCTCTGTCTAAAAATAAAATAAATAAACTCTTTAAACATGTCAGTTGTTAGCAATAACAGAACAAACATGGTAAAGACTAAGAGTGATTTGGGGATCATAAGAATACAATGTTTTCTTCATACACCCTTCATTACTGTAATCAGAAAGCAATTATAACTGCCTATAAGCAGAAAGATAGTGGGCCACTTCATCATACTTCAGGCAAAAATAAACATACACTATGTCCAAAGATTTTGTAATTGCCTCATCATATATTTCGCAAGGTGTTTAAACAAGACGAAACAGCAGCCACTGCATGTTTAAAAGCCACCTTGAATAAAACCACAATAACACACTTTTTAGATGAAAACAATGTATCTGCACGTATTAAAAGTTCTTGCAAAGAAAGTACTTTGCTTGCTGGTACCTGAGGAAGAAGTAACCAAACCAGTGTTCTCAGAGTGCAAGCATTTCTTACATGATAGCTACTGAAAAGATTCTCTTACCATTTTACTTCAGGAAGATGCTGATAAGGTGTACATGAAATGAAACTGAAATGCAGGTGAAGAAACTAAGATGATCCATTTCTTGATAGTCACATTTTTAGAACTACTGTTTAAGGATAAATTTGAATCACGTGACTGTATAAACAGTAATTGCAGGCGAAACACAAAAATATATTAGGAATAAAAATATAAGTGAGGACAATACTTTCAGAAAAGATTCAGAAAATATTTTCTTCAACTGGTACTAGAAGCTTCCATTTGAGGTAGTGCTTCAACCAAACTGCATCATCAGCAACCAAAATGGAGATCACTTTTAATTTAATTGGTTCCTATTAAAGAGAAAAGAAAGCTTAATAATTTTGTGGCAGCATCAGCAATAGCAGCATCCCACAATGGCAGCACTACCCAAACATTATCTGGTCCTCTGCCCTCTGTAGGTGAAAGTGTGGGGGAGGAAGAAATTTTCCTCTATCATTCTAGGTTCTTTCGACTAGTTTAATAACGGACATGAAACAAATTAACAAGAGGAAATAACCAAATTTAATTACACATGTATGTACAGGAACTCCACATGCATCAGAGCTTCAGGGATGAAAAATAAAATGTGGTATATATGGCATCCTGAGCTAAGGATGAGATAAGATGCCCTGAGGCTTCAGAGGGGAAGAGAGTCACTTGAAGATAGGTAAGAAGAGCAGATGTTCGGTAATTAGAAATTTGCCCTGGTCATAAAAAGCTGTTTCTGGTAATAACTCTTATTATGGGCAAGGCCTCTAATTTAAATTCTTTAAGGGAGATGTAAGAGTTTCTCTAAGCCCACAAGGTCTCGCTCAATTGCCTTCAGCTCAAAATAATCCACGTGCCAAGGCAGCACATCTTGGGGAGGCCTGTTCTGAGCCCATTCAAAAGAGAACATCTATTTATGGGGTAGATGACACTACTGTTTATTTCCAGGTATATTCTTCTCTATGCACAGGTATAAAGGATTACACTCCTTCTGGCCTTCACGTCAGGCACAGCTATTTGACTACTTTGGGCTCATGAAACATGAGTGAAAGTAACTGAATATCTGGGCCATAGCATTTTGCTGCCAGTGGGAAACACTCCAGTCCTCTCTTTCTCTGCTGCAGTGAATGAACCCTGAGCTTCATTTTAAGATGTGGGCATGATAACATGGTGGAGTTTCCATTGGTCTGTCAGCCCCTGATGGATATAGCACAAACCAAAAATAAATCTTTGTTGCTTTTTAAAGCTACTGGGATTTTAGGGTTTGTTTCCCAGACATAACCTATCTTATCCAAACTGGTGTAATTTATTCATAGTATCATAATGTAGAGTATAATGACCCCAGAAACAAACTACCAGCTTACATCAATGAGAAATAAATATTTCTGAACGGAATGTCAAACTTTAAAAACCTGAATATTAATATTTTAATAGTAAAATTATAATAATAGTTTTTAAATTAATATCTAATTTTAACATTTCATGTTGATTCTAGTATCTTACAAGTTTATTACAAGATGGTGATATTCTGCTTCAGCCAAATATTGATTTTTTTTAACATGTAGCCATTTTGCATTCAGCCAAAATGTATATTTGTTGCCCATCTAAAAAAACACTAAATGAAAGTAATATGAAAAAAAGCTTGCTATGTGCCCTTTACTGAAAATAGTTACTTGAGGAAGAATATCTTGATCTTATGGAATTCAAACATTTTTTTTGTTGCCGTCTTGCATCCTCTATCTTGTCTCTTCTGCTGCCACCAGCTGGCTCCCACTACTGCTAAATTCCAGAAACCAGCAGGATTCAATTCAATGTTCTGTTTTGACTACTGGGTCCCTGGTGAGAACACCAAGTCAGTTGAATAAGTAGAATTTTAGGTTTGGAACACAGAAACCCAATCAACTTATTTCCTACATACTTTGGGTAATCAGATAGCCACACAGCAGCTGGTACATGTCCCAGCAAGTGGTCCAGACAAGGCTTCAGGCTAACAAAAGAGAAGACATTTCAATTCTTAAGTTAATATTCTCCTTCCAAGGAAAAACAGTATTAAAAACAATGGGAATTATATAAAAGCAAAGGTCAGTTCAAATACAATAGCATACCAATAGTTTTAATGTAGTTTTAGGCTTAAATAACTTCAGAAGTACAAATTCTACAAAACATCATTTGAAAGTACAATTATTTAAATTTCTTTCATGCTTATTTGATCTTAGAAATTTTTGAACAGTAAACATATTTCAATTTTTGTTCAGTCAATGTTTAACATCCTTGATTAGGGGGACTAAATATTTAAAATTTGCAGTTATTCAAAGTTCTCCCTGACTGGTGTGGCTTAGTGGGTTGGGCGTCATCCGGCAAACCAAAGGTCGCTGGTTTGATTCCCAGTCAGGGCACTTGCCTGGGTCCTTGGTTGGGGGCATACGAGAGGCAACACATGGCTATTTCTCTCACACATCAATGTTTCTCTCCCTCTCTTTCCCCCTCCCTTTCCGTCTCTGTAAAATAAATAAATATTTTAAAAATGAAATGATTCAAAATTCACAAAATGACTAAGTATAAAAGAAATTTAAGTAAACAGTCAGGTGATGCTTTTTGTAAGTGTGTAGCATTTATACTTCTGAAATTATGAAAGCCTAAAACTGCACTAAGACTTTTGGAACACCTGTATATGGAAAACTGTGGAGTCATAGAATGCCTGAATATAAACTCATAATTTATGCCAAGCTATGTCCAAAATAAATTAGTATAATAACACATATACATACATGTATACAAGAAGATATGTCATAAGGGTTCTTGAAGCTGGAGAGTTATGGTGCTAAATTATTAAAACTCTAGGAAAAGTATGGAAACTGAGGCAAACTAGTAGCAATATCTATAATATGGGTCTCTAGTATTACACTTTTTTACTTTAGAGGGTGTTTGGGAAGTGCATTTTTATCTGGGATACTTGTTCTTAAGATAATATTATGTTCTCAATATTTGGGTATTAGTATTTTTTTAAGGATTTTATTTATTTATTTTTAGACAGAGGGGAAGGGAGGAAGAAAGAGAGGGAGAAAAACATCAATGTGTGGTTGTCTCTCCCGCAGCCCCTACTGGGGACCTGGCCCTCAACCCAGGCACATGCCCTAGACTGGGAATCAAACAAGCCACCCCTTATCAGCCGAGGCAAGATATTAGTATTTTTATTGATGAAGCTTTCCCAGAAAAGTTAAAACAAATAACTTTTAAAGATTTGAACATTAAAAGAATGCAGAAAAATGCTCCATAAATATTAGTTTTCCTTCCCATTGGAGACCATCTAGTTCAGTGGTTTTCAATCTTGGCTGCACAGTAGAACAACATACGGAGTTTTAAAAAAACACTAGTGCTTGGGGAGAAAAAAATACAAATGTGTGGGTTCCACACTGCTATTATTCTAATTCAATTGCTCTAGACTACAAAATTTTAGAGAGAAATTTTTAAATCCCCCTAGTGATCCTAATGTACACCCAAAGTTGACCCGCTACTCCAGGTCAATATATAATCAGGTATATGTCAATATAAAAATAGATTAAGATATTCAGAGCTCAATTTTTTTTTTTACCGTAACACCAATCTTAAATTTTGCAATAGAAGAGGTCGAGAAAAGAACCTAATTTAATTGACAACATGGATAAAGCGCAGTCAGGGAGGAAATTTTTTTCCTCTTCTCTTCTAGATCCCTCTGGCTGGTCTAAGAATTAAATTGACCTGAGACAGAACTACAGGAGCAAAACAATCAAAAGTTTAATCACCTGCAGACCCAAGAAAACGAAATCCCCAAAATAGCTGAAGCCACCACCTTAAATACCACCGCCAGCTGAAGACAAAAGATGTTTGGCGTGAGAAGGCCAGTTATGGAAGGCACAGTAAACCAGAGAAAGGTTGTTATGCAGATTTAAGTCTTCACCTTCTCCATTGGTAAGTTTCTGGAGATTTAGTCATCCTATTCTTCCTGGCACAGAGTGGGAAATGCCTTTGCAAATGAAGATTCCCTTTACAAATGTAAACGTCTCTTAAAAAAGGGTAACTTGTACTTGGTTTTCAGAGCTCCTCTTATTTCTGTTTATGTTTTAATAGTTTACAATAATATGTCAAAAAAATTCATATTTTGGGGTCGCAAATTGTGTTCCCCTACAGCTTTAAAATACAGGGTTGGGCAAAAGTAGGTTTACAGTTGTGAGTACGTGAAAGTTTACTCTTGTATTATTTATTAATTATTGTATTATTTTCTATATTAACAACTGTAAACCTACTTTTGCCTCACCCTGTATTATGTTGAGCAAAATAAGCCAGACACAAAAGAGTACCTATTGTATGATTCTATTTACATAAAGGGGGTGACTGACCAGGAAGGAAATTACTGAGATGGAAATTTTATTTTAATTAGAGCACACAAATAGTTATTAAAACTCATGGAAATGAACAGTTGAGATCTGTATTATGATTTCACTATATGTAAATTACACTTCAAAAAAACATAAAAGAAATTAACTTAAACCTGTATACCTATAACAAGGTATAGGAGGTGCAGACGATTATCTTCACTAGATTAAAAGGAACAGCAAACCCCGGACCAGAATGGAGAGCAGACGGCAGGGAGGGACAAAGCCTAAGAAATCGCTAGAGGGCTGGCAGCTGCAGCCGAACTGATGCCGGGACGACAACTCAGTGCCCCACAAAAATAAGCCCTGTCTCCATTTCCGGCGCGTACGCCTCCGTCTGTGTTGAGTGGAAGACTCCGGTGGGAAACGGCACCGCCACGAAAAAGGAGCCGGAAGCAGGTTTGTTCCTGCGCAGATGGTGTGATTGTAGGCACCGGGCGGTCGGCTCGTTGTACGGCTCGCAGGGAGGAGGACGCCGTGGCTCGCCTTGCCTCCGCTGCCTCCGCTGCTACCATGATTCCGGTGTCGCTGGTGGTGGTGGTGGTGGGCGGCTGGACTGCCGTCTACCTGACCGACTTGGTGCTGAAGGTGAGGGCCACGGGTCGACGGCCCAAGCCCGCGGTACCCAGGGCCGGGGCTCAAGGCCCGAGGCCTTTTCTCTTCTACCTCGCGACTGCCGGGCTGGAAGCCGTGTGGCCGATGCCCACGTGCGGCCATCCGCGTGGCGCGCGGGCCCTTGGAGTAATTTTGGCAGGCCGCGGGAGGGGTGTGGCGGTCTGTGCAGCAGCCGCAGTCGCATTGCGGGGCGCTGCACGCTCCGCAGCCTTCGGGTCTGGCCCGGGAGGCCACGGTAGTGGTCTTGGGAGGGACTGGGTTCTGCCATAATCTGCGGCAGTGCCCCAGGGAAGAAAATAAAATGTCCGCCTAGGAAGGGCATTGTTTCCCCGTTATTGTCTTTAAGGCCACTATCCTGTAGAAACTCTGGCATTGAAATGAGTCTAAATCGAGTTGTGATTTAGATCAGTGGTCTCAAACTTCAAAGTACACATGATCATCCGGGGTTCCGGTTGAAATGCACATTCTCTGATTCATCCGGTCTGGGGCAGAGCCTAAGATACTATGTTCCTAACCGGTTCCCAAGTGCTACCAGTGCTGTTTGCTAGTCTGCAGCCCATACTTCAAAGTAGTAAATAGTAGCAAAGATTTGGATAACTTGCGTCTCACTTCTTAAATTCTAATTTGCACCCTGCCCCCCTTTTCCACATTAACTCCCCCCACCCAGACACACACTCAGGGTGCATAATCCACTCTCCAGTTATTTGAGAACGGTAGCGAAAACTACGAACATTTGGCAACATGCTTCATACAGCCTTTTGAATTGAATATTGGAGGGGGAGGGTAACTGTGGAATAAAATCATATACATTCTCAACTGTTTAACAAAAATGATTAGTGAAACCAGGTTATGAATACCGTTTTAAATAGTTTGTGTGTTTTAGGTTTAATAGTAAAATGAAATCCTTGTGCTTCCTTGTTGCATTTGAACTTGGAAAGTAAGGTTACACGGTGGAGTCCTTAGAGCAAGGGCTGGCCTCTCCCACTTCCTGGTGGTTGTGACCTTGGGCAAATTACTCTCTTGTGCCTCAGTTTCTTCATCTTTAATATAGGGGTAATTATAGCAAGGATTTCCAGATAGTGTAGAGAAGATTACATTAGTTCATCCACATAAAGCCTTGCTGTTCAACCTGAGGTTCGAGGACAAGCAGCACTTGGATCATCTGGAAGCTTCTCAGAAATGTAGAAACTGTCCTCATCCCTAGACTACAGAATCAGAATCTGGATCTTCACAAGATACCCCAGGTGCTTCCTCTGCACTTGGCATAGTGCTTGGCATGTTATGAGCAATACAGGCCACTACTTTAAACAGTGATTTTGTTGTTTAGAAAACACAAAGCCACATGATTTCTTCATGTTGCATGTGTGACGAAAGTCCAGAATAAAGAGTTTTTTAAACCTTTGTAGTCTGGTCAAGTATGTGAGGTGATCAGGATGGCATTTTAATTTCAGTAACAGCCCCTGGCACCCTAAGATAGCACTGTTACTAGAGCAAAAAACCTAACTTTCATTCAGACTGTCCGCTTGGGGAATGCATGCAGAAACCTCTGAGTTTTCAGAGCCTACACTTTCACCTCCTCTGTTTCCTACTTAGTCTGCTATTCTACCCTTTCTTCTAGGATTTCCTCAGTAGAAATCTGCTAAACGGGTTCGTCACTCTCATTTTCCAAGTCTTGGAAAACAAGCTGGTTTCAAAAGCTTCACCTGAAGTTTAACAGCAGAGAACATTACAGGTCCAAAGGCAAACAGATACCTATATTCAGACTCAAGTCATTTTTTTTAATGACTGTGATAGGGGTGAAATATTCTTCTAGAGACAAATAAGTTTCTCAACGGATGGACATTGATATAACAAAATATTTACTGTACTTTCTGTAACTGAGATAATGGGGTCAGTGTCAGCGTATATTAAACAGCCTTACATTATTTGAAATTTTTACTCGAGGACTTCAAACTTCCCTAAAGATAAAACTCTTGTTAGGCTGTATATAAACAGCTATTCCCCCAACCCTGAAGAATGTAAGAGAAGTTTCTGAGACCAAGATGGCTTTAGATAAGTCTTGTACTTTTACATGATCAAAGTTGGCCTAATTTCTTAGGGTTGTTGCTCAGAAAAGAATAGAAAGCACTGATTCCAACTGACGTGTCCCCTTTCTTGGATTGGTTGGGGTCTTTTTAAATTATAACACAAAACCTTTTTCTATGGTAACAGGGTTTCTAGACCTCTCTGTCCAATGTGGTATCCACTAACTACGTGGGGCCATCAAGCATTTAAAATGGGGCTAGTCTGAATTGAGGCGGGCTATAAGTAAAAAGTTGAAACTGGATTTCAAAGACTCAGTGTATAAATAAATAAATAGAATTGTGAATTATATTTTTATTTTTATTAAATGTATTGGGGCGGCATGGGTTAATAAGACTATATAGGTTTCAAGTGTAGATTTCTATACTACATGATCTGTATATTGCATTGCATGCCCACCACCCAAAGTCAGATCATCTTCCACCACCATAGGTTTGTCTCCCTTACACTTCACTGCCCCCCCCATCCACCTTCCCTCCAGTAACCACCATCCTATTGTCATTGTCTATGAGTTTCAATTTTATATCCCACTGTGAGTGAAATGCTATGGTTCTTAGCTTTCTCTGCCTGACTTACTTCACTTAGCCTAATAATGATGTCCTAAAGTGCCTACTTTGAAGGGGACTGAGGCATCATCGTCCTATATACAATATTTCTTGTATCTTATATCTTCTTCAATAAATGTCTCTATTTTTCATACTATATGGCTGGATACCTCCTGGACAGACCTTGTATATGTTACTACATCTTCTTTATTCATTCCTCTACTGAAGAACACTTTGGTTGTTTTAATATCTTGGACACCATGAATAATGCTGCAGTGAACATAGGGGCGCAAATATCTTTGCAAATTAATATTTTCAAGTTTTTCAGGTAGATATACCCAGAAGAGAGATTGCTGGGCCATATGGTAATGCTATCCTTAATTTTTGGAGGAACCTCTATACTGTTTTCTATAGTGGCTGTATCAGTTTACATTCCCACCAGCAATAAATGAGAGTTCCTTTTTCTCTGTAACCACTCCAACATATAATTACTTGTCTTGTTGATAATAGCCATTCTAATAGGTATGAGGTGGTATCTCATTGTAGTTTTGATTTGCATTTCCCTAATAGCTAGTGAAGTTGAGCATCTTTTCATATATCTGTTGACCATTTGTATGTCTTCTTGGGAGAAGGGTCTGTTCAGGTCCTCCGCCAATTTTTTAATTGGATTTTTTGTTTGGTGTTGAGTTGAATGAGTTCTTTATATATTTGGAATATTAACCCTTTGTCAGAGCTATTGTTTGCAAATACCGTCTTCCATTCAGTTGGTTGCCTTTTTGTTTTGTTGGCAATTTCTTTTGCTGTGCAGAAGCTTGTTAGTTTGATATAATCCCATTCATTTATTTTGGCCTTTACTTCCCTTGCCAAATTCATAAAATCTTCTCTAAGACCATGAGTTTAGTACCTGTGTATTCTTCTATGTAATTTATTATTTCAGATCTTACATTTAGGTCTTTGATCCATTTTGCATTATTTTTTGTACATGGGAACAAACTATTGTCTGGTTTCATTCTTTTGCATGTGGCTCTCCAATTTTCCCAGCACCGCTTTTTGAAGAGGCTTTTTTTTCCATTGTGTGTTTTTGGCTCCTTTGTATATGTGGTTTTATTTCTGGGCTCTCAGTTCTGTTATATTGGTCTGTGTCTGTTTTCCTGCCAATACCATGCTGTTTTGATTATGATTGCTCTGTAGTATAATTTGAAGTCAGATACTGTGATACCTTTGGTTTCGTTCTTTTTTCTCAGGATTGCTTTGGCTATTCAAGGGTCTTTTTGTCATTCCATGCACATCTGATGATTTTTTGTTCTATTTCTTTAAAAAATGACATTTTGATTTTGATGGGGATTGCATTAAATCTGTACATTGCTTTGGGAAATATAGCCATTTTTACTATGTTATTTCTTCCATTCTGTGAACACAGAGTATCTTTCCATTTCATTGAGTCTTTCAATCATTTTAGATAATGTTATGTAGTTCTCGGTATACAGGTTCTTCACATCCTTTTTACGTTTATTACTAAGTGTTTTATTCTTTTTGTTGTAATTGTGAAAACAACTGTTTTTAATTTCTTTTTCTGAAAATTATTTGTTAGTATATAGGAATTCAGTGGATTTTTGTACATAGATTTTGTATCTTGCAACTTTAGTGTATTTGTTTATTGTTTCTAATAGTTTTTTGGTGGTCTTTTTTTTTTTTAAGATTGTATTGATTTATTTTTAGAGAGAGGGGAAGGGAGGGAAAAAGAGAGGGAGAGAAACATCAGTGTGTGGTTGCCTCTCATGTGCTGTCTACTGGGAACCTGGCCCACAACCCAGGCATGTGCCCTGACTGGGAATTGAACTGATGACCCTTTTTGGTTCACAGGCCGGCACTCAATTCACAGAGCTACACCAACCAGGGCTTTTGGTGGAGTCTTGAGGATTTATTATATATAGAATCAGGTCATCTGCAAAAGTGACACTCTTCTTCATTCCCAGTTTGGTTACCTTTTATTTCTTCCTTTTACCTAATTGCTCTGGCTAGGACTTCAAGAACTATGTTGAGTAAGAGTGGTGAGTGTAGACATCCTTGTATTGTTCCTGATTTTAGAGGAAAAACTTTCAGTTTCACCATTGAGTATGATATTAGCTGAGGGTTTGTCATATATGACCTTTATTATATTGAGGTACTTTCCTTCTCTACCCATTTTATTGAAGTTTTTAAATCATAAATGGATGTTGTATTTTATCAAATGCTTTTCCTGCATCTATTGATAAGGTCATATGATTTTTATCCTTTGTTTTGTTAATGTGATATATTACATTGGTCAGTTTGCATGTGTTGAACCATCCTTGTACCCCTGGAATGAAACCCCACTTGATCATGATGTATTATTTTTTTAATGTATTGTTATATTCAGTCTGCTAGTATTTTGTATAGGAGTTTTGCATCTGTATTCATTAGAGACACTGGTTGATAGTTTTCTTTTTGTGTGTTATCCTTGCCAGGTTTAGGTATCAGTGTTATGTTGGCCTCATAAAATGTGTTAGGAAGTATTGCCCCTTCTTCAGTTTTTTGGGAGAGTTTAAGAAGGATAGGTATCAAATCTATGAATGTATGGTAGAATTCACTAGTGAAGCCATCTGCTCCTGGACTTTTATTTTTGGGGAGGTTTTGATAGTTGTTTTAATTCCCTCACTGTTGATTGGTCTATCTAGAACTCCCAGTTCTTCATGATTCAGTTTAGGAAGGTTATATATTTAAGGAAAGTTAACCATTTCTTCTAGGTTATTGAATTTGGTAGCATATAGTCTTTCATGGTATTCTAATATAATTCTTTGTAAAATTGTGCAGTCTGTGGTAACTTCTCTTTCATTTCCAGTTTTGTTTTTACGAGTCTTTTCTCTTTTTCCCTTAGCAAGTCTAGCCAGAGGTTTGTCAGTTTTATTTTTTTATTTTTTAAAAATGTATTATGACAGAAACGTTGATCTGTTGTTCCACTTACTTATGCCTTCATTGGTTGCTTCCTGTATGTGCCCCGACCTGAGATGGAAGCTGCAGCCTTGGCATATCAGGAAGGCGCTCTAACCAACTGAGTTACCTAGCCAGGGCCTGTGGCAATTTAATTTTTTCAAAGAACCAGCTCTTTGTTGTGTTAATTTTTTGTATGGTTTTTTTTCTTTTTGTTCTTCATTTCATTCAGTTCTGCTTTAGTTTTTATTATTTCCTTCTACTGACTTTGGGTTGCTTTTTTTCTTTTTTCTTTTTTTTT